>JALPQI010012431.1:0-31040 GCA_025490895.1 Thaumatotibia leucotreta | reverse complement strand
AAGGGAGATATCATCGGCGAATGCAACACAATTATGGTTGGTTATTTTTGGGAGATCATTGATATAGATCAAGAATAACAAACATCCCAGTACGCTGCCTTGGGGGATCGAACTATTGACCGTTTGCCATTGTGAATGTATTTTGCGTAGTTGTCCAGAATCTATATGGTGGTGTTCAATTTGGACAAATTGCTGTCTGTTACTAAGGTACGACTTTAACCAATGGTAGGCATTTCCGCGGATACCGATTTCATATAATTTGGATAAAAGAATTGGATGGGATACTCTGTCATAAGCTTTGGATAAGTCTAGCAAGAGGCCGATAGCATAGTTTTTATTTTTAAGACAATCGAGAATATTTTGGATGTAAGTGTAAACCGCTAGGGTAGTCGAACGTTTCTGGCGGAAACCAAATTGATTTTCATCTAATAGCTGGAATTTTTCTAGGAATTTGTAGATTCTGTCTGCCATACATCTTTCGAACAATTTAGATATGGTGGGTAAGAGAGCGATGGGTCTATAGTCGGAGAGGTCGTTTTGTTTCCCGCCTTTTTTAAGGATAGGTTTGATTGCTGCTATTTTAAGTTTTTCGGGAAAACAACATTCATTGAATGACTGATTAATAAGAAATGTAATGGGTGGTGTCAACTCAATATTACACGCCTTTATTAATGTAGAGGGTATTTCATCAAACCCGCTACTATGTTTATTCGGCAGTTTTTGAATAACTTTTAGGACTTCTTGTTCAGTGACTGGATGGAGGAACATTGAGTTTACAGAGGGATTGGGGCTTGGTCGACCGGGCGGATTACTAGTAGTATTATGGCCAACAGAATTAAAATATTCATTAAATGCATTAGCTATTGCTTGTGGACAGTTAACTTTAGTGTTTTGTAATTTTAATTCTATATTTTTATGTCGCTTTTGGTTATTTTTTCCGGTTATATTTTTAATTACGCGCCACATTGTCTGAATTTTGTTTTTAGAATTATCCATTTCATGTATGTTGTTAAGTCTCTTTGATTTTTTAATACATTTACTGAGTATTTTGGAATATGATTTAAAGTGGTTTTTTAATGTTGTATCGTTTTTTTGGTTTACCATAATTTTTAGAAGTCTTTTGTGACGGCATGACTTTTTAAGGCCCTTTGTGAGCCAAGTCTTTGTCTTACTATTTATACATTTAATATTTTTTAAAGGAAAGAATTTGTCAAATAGTTTAAACAGGTGGTAATGGAATAGATTATAATTAGCATTAATGTTATCATGGTGGACTAATAAATTGTGCCATTCTATGTTATTTAGGGCGGCTTTGAAGTTAGTCATATTGTTCTCATTGAATTTTCTTTTACGTGTATACATGTCACTTAGCGTGTTAGTATTATTATTAAATTTATAAATTAGACATTTGTGGTCTGAGAAGCCCTGGTCGCATACGCATACATTAAAGAGTTTATAATTAGAAAATATGAGGTCAATACAAGTTGCACTGTTAGTGGTTAATCTAGTGGGCACATCTATAATTTGGTGGAGGTTAAGCTCAAGCATAATATTAGTGAGCCGTTCATATTGCGTGGACTTCTGGAATTTATTTAAATTAAAATCACCGGCTATAATAATATGCTTGTCACTTTTGGTTTTTAACTTATTTAACAGTTTTTCTATTATTTCGAAAAATATATTAACATTTCTATCAGGTCGATACACGTTAACTATTACAACATTGGGCTTAATTTCTATTCCACAGCACTCAATTGTGCCCTCTACTGACAAGTCTGCGATATCGGGTATTTCCTTAAATTCGATGCCTTCCTTTATGAAAATAGCGGTGCCCCCACCTTTCTGTGTACTTCTGCAGTATTTGGCGCCAAGAATATAACCGTAAAGGTGCATGAGGTTTTTATGTTCCTCTTTGAACCATGTTTCTGTTAAAGAAATAACTTGATGCTGATTATCTTGTAAATAATTTTCTAATATGTCCATTTTATTTTTCAGGCTTTGGACGTTTTGTACGAATATTGAAAATTCAGTCTCGAAAGGAATGGTTTTGGGTTTGTTTCGGTTGTGTGTCCTCTATTAAGGCGTTAACATTATTTTCTTGTGTTATTGGGAGATTATTCACTGTGGGGAATTCGCTTGCGTGATCCTGATTAAGTTTGTGTTCATTCTTATCTTGTTGTGGGCTGGCAGGATCATAAACCTTACCGTTCACGATTAGTTGGTTGTCTATAATAACTGCATGGTGGCCTTGGCGTCTCGCTTCTTGTAGTTGCTTCACTAGTTGTCTTCGTGCTCGGAGTGACTGTTCATTATAATATTCTGTGACAGAAAGGCCAGTATTTCTAAATACATGTTTATTTTGCAGTATGTGTCTTGTTAGTTTCTTACTCATGAGTTCAATTGCAAGCGGTCTCCTTTGTGCTTTTTTTCCGATGCGGTGAGTTTCTTCAATGTAGATATCCATATTAATATTCATTAAGTCTCGGAAGATGTACGTTAGTCGTTCGTGAATATCTCTTTCTGTTTCGCCGTAGTGCTCGTCTAAGCCATGTAATACAATAGTTTTGTATTGACTTTCTGCGTCAATATCGGGAGGTGTCATGGTACTTCTTTGAGTATTTTTTATTTCCTCTTGCAGTTTAACATTCTCGTTTTCGAGTAGTTGAATTTTCCGACTTAGTTCAGTGATGTTTTTCTTTACATTTACTTGTTCGGTAGAATCAGCGTTGAAGTTGTGATTCAAACTTTTAGTTTGTGCTGTACGTATTTCCTCTTGTAGTTTAAAATTATCTTGTTCTAAGGTTACCATTTTTAGGCTTAAGTTATTTATGTTTTCTTTTATGAGTCTTTGCTCTTCAGAAAGGTCATTTGTTGTTTGGGTTATTTCTGTTTTAAGTAGAGCGATTGCTGCATAAATTTCATCTTGTAAAATAGACTTCATCTGTGCTATAGTGTTTTGCTGATGTGATGACAGTTTTTGATCCAATAACTTACTGAAAGCATCCATGGTAATCGATTTTTCAGTAACGTCTGTTTCAGAAAAGTTTGATGTGTTCAAAGTGTCGCCGAGTACACTTACATCGGAGGAGTCATTATTTGTGAACTGGGAATTATACATGGCTTTGGCTGTCGCGGGAGGTTTCGGTCTCAGATTCATTTTTGTGTAGGTCTTGTTTCTTGTGGTCGTTATAGGTGTTGGTGTGAGTGGTATATTAGCGATTTGTTGTTTAATAGGGACCTTCTTACTCGAGGTTACACTATTCTCCGTTCCGTTTGAATCATGCACATCGGCACGCACTTTAAATGGCATAGACCTGACAGGTACTGGTATATTTGTATTATCGCCCTTCGGTTGTTTGGATTTGCATGTAACGCACACCCAGGTTAATTTACGATTTGGGCTCATCGTACTAAAAAAGCGCTTTTCTGCATTGGCACATTGAAGGCAGGATGCCTCTTTACATTTGGAGCATGATAAGTAGCACCTATCGGCTATCAATATTCCACATCCTGCACAACTGATTCTATCAAGGGGCGCCATCTTTCCGATCGGCGGCCGATACCTGTATCTTTTTAGTGCGTGATATCTTGCGGCAAAACTGTACTAGTTTTGCATGTTTCAGGTATAGATGTCGCTGTCACAATACTTGCTGAATATTAGTGTTTTAATATATATTATTGTTTAAATTTATTGTATATTCACAGAAAATTTGCGAGGCACTATTTAAACTATAGTTTTTTGGTTATTGTTCAGTATAAATCAATAGAATTGGTGATGTTTACACTAGAGGTCACTGACACTTGGGCACAGCGTCACTTACGGCGGCAATTATTTTTATGAAAGTTTTATATCACACCAAAAGTTTGTGTAGTTATCTTGTGTATTCTGTAGCTTACTTGGAATTAAAAACAACGGTTATAGCTCACTTTTCACAAAAGTTAATAACTTTCTAGTTCTATTTTTAGATATTATACACTAGTGTTTGGGGTTAAGTTTCGCGGGCACTTGTTATTGTCTTTTCACGTTAATAGGAAGTTATTTTATTGTTGTCTACACTTGTGTTATATATTTAAAGTTAGTTAATCACTTTTATCACGACATATGACGTTGGAATTATTGTTTTTACATTTTATTTAGTTTAAAATACGCGGGACGATGTTTTCGTGGCAGTGTTGCCATTCGTTTACGTTATTAATTATCAATAACAGCTTTTGTAGGGTACGGTAGCTGCTTATAATTAATCTACACATATGCTTGTGCTTGTATAACTACTTTAGGCACTGGTCTCACCGCGAGCTACTAAGCTATGAACTATCGGCTATAAACACGAACAGATGATACCACTCCTGTTTGAATAGCCGATACTTAGTTCATCGCTTAGCAGCTCGCGGTGAGACCAGTGCCTTAAGAAATAATTTCAATTTTGATCTATCTGAAATAAAACTATGAAAACGGATAAAATCGCGTATAATAATTAACTTTAACTTCATTCCGGTGTTTCGAACACTTTACAGGGTTCGTGGTCTGCGGGCGACTCACCCTGTAAAGTGTTCGAAACGTCGGAATGAAGTTAAAGTTAATTATGTAATATACGCGAGTTTATCCGTTTTCATAGTTGTATTTCATGTGTAATCCTCGCGGTAACCGAAGAAAATATTAAATTTTGATCTAAAGTAATAATAATATTTAATTTGACTTAAAGTAAGTCAATATAGTCAATATTATGACCTCTCTCGGTGTGGTCACTTTTATACATAGTACAGTCAGCAGCAAATATTGATTAGCGGGTAGGATGAACCGATTTTGATGATTCTTTTTTATTTGAAAGCTGATGCTCACCGACAGTTCTGATAATGGCATCCATAAGAAAACCATATAAGTCATAAATTTGCATAAAGCATGTGCACGACAAGACAAATGGACGAATAACTCAATATCACGCGAACCAATTTCGATAGGTAATTGTTTTTTAACCGACTTCAAAAGAAACCATGAAGAAATCGGTTAAAGTCGGTTTTTTTTTGTGTTGATTATTTATTTATTTACTATTTAGTGCAAAGTCAAAGTCAAAAACATTTATTGCAAGTCACATTACAGTTTACAAGATGGAATTAAGACTAGGTATACATGTGACGCCCTGCAAGGGTACGGCAACAGTTGAATAGATTAGTTTACTACAATAAAGAGTATTGTATTGTTCCAGCTGTGATCGGTCCCTGGGAGCGAGACGTGAACGTGTCGTCGAAGGGCAGCGAAACGAAGATCGTGCTGAGTCCTGACAAGGACTACGTCACGTTCAACGAAGGGGGACTCTACCTAGTCTATGCTCAAGTAAGTACCTTGTTTTTAATTTGGGGAATATCCTATTTAGAAAAAAAAGCTATTCCTTTTTTTTAACGAAATAATTCAAGAAAACCAATTTTACAAACAAAGAGAAATTAATGTGTGGACGTATCAGGAACTTAAAAGCAGTTGTTCTTACCGGGAACAAAAGACGTGAGCTTAGCTTTATTTTATTTCTCTCTATTCGTCCATTGGTGCGAGCGAGAGGCATTCAATAGTACATTTCGATGTAAATGCAAAAAAAAAATTTCGGCGAGGTTGATAGTTTGAGCCCGAGTGAAACGAGGGCGACAATCACCCGAGTTAAAAAGAAGTTTTTACACGTGTATCGAACGACTTTTTCATAACAAGTGCCTTAAAAAGAGAAATTAACGCACGCGAAGCGTGCGCAAAGTTTACTTTTCCGCACCAGTTAGGAAAAGTATGTTACTCACGGCCCTAACTCATGGATATAGCAGCACCTATGCACATAGCAAAAGAGAGACATCAGAAACACGAACGGATTTACTATCGGGTACAGTCAGCCAATTGTAACCTAGGCTACTCACGAACCATGTCAAAGCGACGATATTATTTAGATTCTAAAGTAATCCCTAACTACTTGTTATTTTGACAAGGTTCTAGAGTAGCCTAGGCTTCCAATTGATTGAATATCCAGTACTCCACTAATACGCGCTAAAATCTTGAATGCAGGTCAAGACCTACTTAAACCGTTATAGCCAAAATTACATTTTATTTAGCTTGTATTTTATGTCATGTGATTATGACCACAGATTGAACTTTCGCTATTTTGACAAAAACTTGCAATTATGTTTTATAACGTTATAATTCACCTGTTAATCCTGTTAAATGTAACTCATCTCTACATTAAACCTTGACATAGTTGACATGTCTGACAACATATTATATTTGTAATATTTAAATTAGCAACACTGTGTTGCGAAAGGGGAAGAACCGAAAAATAAACTGCTAATAAATATAATACGTAATTATTTAATTGCAAAGATAACATAATCCAGTGGCAGAGTTTATCGAAAATATATGTAATTTCTACACATACTTAAACAAAGTATTTATTAGTTTAGGTACCTATACAAATGTAACGTAGAACACCCGATTCAAATGTGCTACTCTCATTTAAATAAATAAATATCATGATACAATCTTGCACAATTCGATCTAGTCCGACAGTACCTAAGGTACCCACTAGGAAAAGGAAATGAAATGAAATAAAATTTAAATAAATAAATAAAATGTGTATATTATACACATTTTACAAATAAGCACACAACAACAGCTTGCCACAAAAAATAAAATATTTTAACTTTGAATAAAATATGTATGTATAAGCTTTATTGTACATTAGAAAAGAAATACAGGAAACACAGACAAAAACAATTAGATACAACAAAGGCGAACTTATCCCTTTCAGGAATATAATGTTTTAATTGAATTTTTTTAACGTCGTATTTCTGAGGCTGAAAGAAGCTTTTTTGTGTGTGGTTAAAAATACGTTTTAAATAGATAGGATTAGTGATTTTTAACTAAAATTATAATTTTTTGTAGTTTCTATATTTTCGCGATAATTTAGGTGTTTAGGATGACTGCAAATTTGTATTTCTAAACTTAATTGCCTAGCAACAACAACGCCTTCAAAAATACTTATGAGTGAATGAAAAAGAAATAATTTTCTAGAATGAAAATGTAATTATCTTTAAACTAGTCTGAATCCAGCATTTAGTATCTAAATAAGATCTGGATTACACTATTAAAATTTTCCCTTCCCTGTGGGCACCCCGTATAATAGATAGATACGATATTACGATTGGGATTTTAACATAAACCACAGGAAAATATTATGTTGGACATACACTAATAAATGTAGGTGCCCTAGAACAATGAAAATTTGTCACCAGCCTGAAAGACAATAACCCCAAACCACAATGTGATGACGCGAAAATAGTCCCCGCTTTACGTAATTACAATAGCTACTGATATTTATTATAATGGTAATACATTTACTAACATAAATAAAGTTTTGCGTATGTAATAGACACTGTTTTACGTAATTACCGATGATTGTAGAAAATTGCCCCCGCGATATTCTAATATTCCGCGATAGTCCTGTGCAAAAAGATTTACAATTTATGCGTAATAAAATAATTATAGATCATCTTGTAAGCATGCTCGATTAAATATTAGTATTTTATAGGTTTATATTATATTTAAATATTTAAACATTTCGAGAAATTAAATTTTAGAGGCTCACGTTAGTTATAATTGTAAAAAGTTTATATTATATTGTAATACTCGTACACATATAAAGATGTAGTCAGGTCAAATACCTTTGTAGCTGCGAAATGTGTACATAGTAGAAACAGTCGTATAGAATTTATGTACATGTACTGCTACGGCCAATCAATACGCCGCCGTACCGCGAACTTCGAAAATCGTAAAGCTAATCAGTCTGTCATTCCAAAGAAGTCATCATTTAAATAAAGACATGGTTGAAATTTTCGATTTTCGAAGTTCACGGTTGATTCAGGGAGTGTGAGTGTGTGAAGACACATTTATCAGCATGCGTACGCATTTTGTCCATAGATAATGTCAGTTTAAGGTGGGTCCACACTTGTGACATTTTGCCGAACATTATTCCGTGACCGTAACAGTAACACGTGTCAGTACCGTTAATGTGGACGTATTTTGTACGCGAACAATTTGTTACAAGTTGCAGTACGGCACAATCCATTCCGAACACTCAAAGAACTGTTTTGACACAGACCATGTATGACCAGTCTGCAGGACAATGTATGGAGTTACGATCTACTAACCGGGCCTAGTGTGGACGCTGGTCTGTGTACTGTCACGCATCGAAGTCACGTGTTACGGGCCGACCCATCTCGAGTCGGTTTTCTTCAAAGCATGTTCGCTATTTTCCCCGACCTGTGACGTGACCACGACACGTCCACATTTGCATTTATGACACGCGTACAAGTACGCCAGATGACACAGACACAGCCATGGGCTAGGAATGGATCACGTCGTGACCTGTCCGGCGGTACGTCCCCCGCCCGCACCTCGCCGCCGCCTCGGTAGTCCATCATAGATAGACAACCAACGACCGACTCTTGTACCGATGTCATGTCATCGTACACGGTGTGTAACCGTGTCAGCACGATCACGGAGCGTCCACGTTGAGCGTAACATGTTCTGTTGCAATGTCACGTAGTCCGGTCCGTCGTATTGTTACAAGTGTGGACCCTCCTTTAAGCATGCAGCTTTCCGCACGCGTACGCTTGCTTACACGTTTCATACTAAACGGACGATTTCATTAGACAAAATGCGTACGTACGCATGCTGGTATATGTCTTCAGCTTCACCCTTAGTGCTTTTAGTCTAACTTTAGTAAATTTCCTTAGTGTGAACACATGGTATAAAGGCCTATTCTCTTCCACAGATAGTATACCTATCCCGGGCACCAAACTGCTACTTCCTCTGGGCGCTGCAGTCTTCTCAGCCCCGTCTGCTCTCCACCTGTGCCACCGGAGACAACACTTCCAACAAGAACCCTAAGCAGGCCCAGATGTCCTGCTCAGTGCAAACGGTGGCCAGATTCAGTGCCGGAGACAGTGTTAATCTAGGCCAGAGAGAACAGAATCAGATCCTGTGGCTCAGGCCGGGACATTCTTACTTCGGATTTGTGAAACTTAGTTCCTAATGTGGCTGTGAATTGTTATTGAGTGTGTTTAGGCCGTCTGCAAGATGTCTGAATAGTGACAGGGCAAAAGATTTGTCGGTAAGTCTTTTTCAATGTTTGTTTTTAGATTTTACATTACTACTGCATACTTAATGTATGAAAATTGTGGCAATTAGAACAAATATCTGAATAGTAACAAGACAGTTTTTGTAAGTAATTTTCTGAGATGTTTATTGTATCATTGCTTGCATACAAAATGTATGAAAATGGTGGTGGTACGTAGAATAAATGTCTGAATCACTATTTAGATAAGACACAAGTTTTGTAAGTCATTTCAAATGTGTATCAAAATGTATTTATGTTTCATTGTCACAACTGCATACAAAATGTATGAAAATTATAACAAATCATTGTGTGAATGAGTGATAGTGCCATGCAATGTAGCCGTACTTTTGTATGACTATTTGGACAGAGCAATTTTATTTTTAATACATTTGATGTTAATGATGTACAATCAAAAGCAAACTTATTGTTGATATTTGATATATTCTGAAGTTCTAATTTCATACATTATTTCAAAGAAAATGTAACAAGTGAATATGTATGATTGTGGCGATATTAAGGGTTAAGACACATATCAGCATGCGTATGCATTTTTTCTAATGAAATTGGCCGTTTAGTATGAAACGTGTAAGCATGCGTACGCGTGCGGAAAGCTGGACGCGGTTCCATACTAAACTGACGTTTTCTATAGAGAAAATGCGTACGCATGCTGATAAATGTGTCTTCACCCTACGCGGGGCCGAGTAACGGGCAACACGACTCGATGTGTTAAGGTATGGTGCTAAATAGTTTAGTAAACGTGATAACGTAGCTTCGGACTTTTAGGTTTTAGGATTTAGAATCGTAAGAAAAGCCTCAAATAGTGCTCAGTATGAATACAACGAAGTCAAGTGATTTTAAGTTATATCGTAACCTGCAGGTGTAAGTATAGATAAATCATCGAGATATCGGAATTATATTTGTAGTGGTGTTACTAAAAGTAACACTCTTAATGTGGATCGTATGTCTTTGCAATTAGGTTCACTATTAGTCAAATAATGACAGTACAAGAGTCGATAAAAAGTAGAATGCATACGAGATTGAAAACACAATACTACTACATATGCAATTCCACCATCGCGGTAATTTATCTATAGGTAATACCTACTTAGGTGACTGACCATACTTGATTCTTATTGCAATAAGTGTAAAGTCTAGCCCCTTAATCATAAACGGCTCCTAAATTAGCAAGCTGATAAGTATAGTTTGTTCCTTTCTGTCTTATCAATATGTCTATAGGACCGAAAAACACAAACAATACCTATTTTATTGCTAAATAGGAGACGTTTATGAATAAGGGGGGTAGGAATGATCGTCTAATTGTGTCGACGATGGTGCGCTACAGACTTGAACATATTTACGCAAATATGGTTTTCTTTATCTTTATTATCAGCTATTACTAGTGTCTACTTACATATCTATTACCGTATTTGCGTAAATATATTTTTTTTGTAACAAAAAAGATGAAACGATATTTCATGTGTTGACATACATAATTAACTAGAAATTAATTGACACTGCCAAATGCATACGTCATTGTACAGTAAAAAAGCCAAGTACCTACCTCTAAAATACTAGTAGAAATGCATTAGATCATCACCTAATACTCGCTACTAGTATTTTCGGTAAAAATAATGATCAACTTAATTTTAAGAATAAAAATTGTCACTTATACTGAAGGTACTTATACCTTTTAAGTTGAAGTAATTTAACTAAGTGTATTGTTGTAGATTGTAATTTACAAAGTGCCTTTATAATAGTTGGTAGTTTAGCAATAAAGAAACATTCATAAATACATTATTGTATGTAATGCGTGTTTTGCTTATAGGTGATACTAGGTGCCATAATATTATGGGATTTAAACTTGTGACATATTTCTTGTTTTCCAGTAAAGTGTGTTTTATTCGTGAGTTCAAAAAATATGTCACAAATTATTGACTCATTATTTTTAATGTATTCAAATGTCACAATGTTATGTGTACTTATAGTTGTTTAATCTATGTTATTTGTACTTATATTTGTGCTTCTATATTCATGTATAAACGATTTTTAGGAAGTAAATCGATCTCTCAATTTGATAAAAAAATCCCACGCGTTAGATGTGTATAGTAGAAAAGTTTCGTATTGAAATTTCGTATTTTTTATTGTGTTAAGTGTCATTATGCTCAAAAGCGCAAGAAATGTATGGAGTGAATATTGTGGCTGTATTTTTAGCAGCGTGAACTGTACCGTTAGCAAACAAAATGTTTGAATAAACATTTATATTTTCATCACCTTGTTTTATTTTATTTTTATTTCGGAAATATAATGTAAACAATAATAATAATAACATTTCATTTTCGTTTAGTTTCGTAGGCAGAGTTACAAATGAAACAACTCAAATGATACTGCTGATGCGTAGGATACTTTATTTTAAAATAGTTGAACACTTAGATAATTAATCACACATACAAGTTACGGTAGCAATAACGTCAATTAACTTAAAATCCGTTATAAAAATCATCAATAAATGAATAGGTACTCATTACGAAATTTTACATTTCATATTAGGTGACAAGTTTAGCGGATATATAGAAAATAACTAAAATACTTAACTGTAAGCCTACTTAAGATACATTTATTTCAAAGTCATAATTCATACTGTTATAGGTACCTAATTCTTAAAAAAAGTATAACTTCTCGATAAAATAAAATCAACTGTTGGGAGTTGGGACTTCCCCTAGCAAAATTTCGGTCTTGCCACCGCGACTTCCATGCCTGGCCATTATTTAAAACGACTGGCTATTATTATATATATAATCTCATCTGACTTTCATAATTACTCAAATTCTTAATTTTGCAGCCTCGCGCTAATATAATGGTAAACTTACTACTTACCAATCAATAACCCGACAGACAGTAGGTAGCCGTAAGGTCATGTGGGCCAAATGCAACTAATGGAAATTTATCTTTATCTAATAGGTTTCATAAGAAAATTCTACGTATTATTGTGTTTCTTTCCATAACTCTAACAAAATCCTATATTCAAAAATTTAAGATCTTAGGAACAAATAAAGAGAAATTGCAATTAGTCGCATTCATCTTATAGTTGCATTTGCCCCGCATAACCTTACCAACTTACCATGAGTTGGCAAGTATGGTATCGTTTACTCCACGCTTAAAGTCCGCAAATTTCGAGGATTTGCCTCTCTCATTCGTTCGTACCTTCGTTGGATTGACAGAGAAAACTCCTCGAAATTTACTAATTTCGATTTTAGGCCTGGGTGCTTAGACAAGTTGCCAATCACTAACGCTTAATCGTCAATCGTAAACGAAAGGCAGCTAGCTGTCTTCGTCGCACTAATACGCAAGAGTGACAGAGAGGGAAAACTACGATACGCTACCAAGCGCTAGCGATTGGCAACTTGGCTAAGCATCCTGGTCTACTACCGCGAACACCGAAATTCCAACGAAAACGTTAGTAGAGCGGCAGAAAAATCCCCGAAGTTTGCGGATTTCGAAGTTCGCGGTAGGGCTCTCAGGCTTTCAATTCAAAGTTTTGCATGTCAAATGATTACTTACATAGTCTAGTCTACGATTTTTACTTGACGAAAACAATTTATAACACTATCTGGAGTGCTAATTACCAACGCCTTCATCAACTCAGGAATGTTGTGGTGGCAAGCAAATTGGATAAGACCATCCAAGCTATCCGGCGTCACTGACTTAACCAGTTTCGCAATGCATCTGGCCTTCAACTTGTCTATGAAGTAGCGAACAGCGATCAATAGCAACGGTTCTAGTCCTTCCTCAGGCAAGATTCCTAGGTACATGTAGTCCTTCAAGTGTTGTAGGGTCTGCATCGTCACTCCATCCATGTTAATGTGACCTTGCGATGTTTCCTTCCAATCACCTCTCATCATTGTTCTAAACATATTGCTGTGAATTGACATAACACTTTTATGCACAGGCAATGTGCCCTCTTCAGACTGCAATTCAAAGTCAGTAAATTCTTCATCCTCATACAATTCATTCGTTATAACTGATGCTTGTGGCGCAGCAGGGTCTACAGCAATATTTATCTCGAAATTGTAATAATATATGCTGGTTCCGCAATTATAGCCTTGGCATTTAGTTGTAGAGTCACATTTTACGTTGTCCATTTCAGCTTCTACCCATTTGTCACCGCAGAAGAACTGTTCGTTGAATTCTTCGCAGCATACTTTCAGAGGGACTGTTGGAATCTTTGCGTTTTCATTCTTCCTCATCTTGATGTAAAGAGACAGAGCTTCGGTGTTCGTTTGGATTGAACGTACTTTTATTATGACTTCAGCCAAGTCGTCTATATTAATGGGATCGGTATCTCTTTTAAAAGTGTAGCCCTGTATTACTATTGCGAAGCCGATTTTTAAGTTGGGACCGCGTTGCGATACGTTCACTGAGCTGAAAAAACAAGAAAAGGATCATGTTCGTAGACGGTCTCCGGGCGACGTAAATTACTAATTCATAAATAAAATGTTTGCAACGTACATATAGATAAATGAGTGTCTAAGTATATAATTAATAATAAAATAGTAGCAGCGATCAGGCGCATCCTCAGACATGTATTAATTGAGAAAATTCCATGGCCAAAATAAACTGAGTAAGTACCTAAGTCATTTTGTGCCTCGTAAAATTGCCAACTCAGAGGAGAAGCGAATAAGTATATCTGCGGCCTAATTGTCTCTATTCCATTGTAAAATAGTATCTACAAAGGAAATTACCCGCTGTGTGGAAATATAATTTTTGAGGGTAAATATGCATCGTTAGTACCTACTAAATGTAAACTAAAAATGTGTTTTGGTCTTAAAAAGTTTTAAGGACCTGGCCTACTAACCGTGAAAATCAAAATTCGTATATTTCGAGTATTTTTCTGTGTCACTCCAATGGAGGCTTCATCAGAGTGAGAGAGACAAATCCTCGAAATTTGCGGATTTCGAATTTCGCGGTAGGGCCGCTGCTCTTCAAGTATTTTAGGAAACAATCGCTTCGAAAGTCCAAAAGAGTACATATGCTTCATCTTACCTACCCAGATACATCCACGAATGATGTATTACAGAACTATTTGGAATAACGTAAAATAACATCAATATGTACAATCGACGTCAAATATATAATTTTAAGTAAGGTTCAGATGCCAAAATAGTAGGCCTACATTACGACACAAGTGCGAAAAACATGAAATTCTAAACAAGTGGCGATGTTTTAAATCGACACGAGTTACGAATTTTCTTTTTGCAAGTGTCTCGTACGACATTTTTTAGTCTACGTAGACTTCTCGCATTAGAACCTAAAATAGTACATTACGACACAAGTGCGAAAAACATGAAATTCGAAACGAGTGGCGATGTTTTTAAACACGACCGATAGGGAGTGTTTTAAATCGACACGAGTTCCGAATTTCGTTTTTACACGTGTCGCGTACGACGTTTTTTAGTACAGATGGTGCCTTTTTTAGGCGCTAGTGCGAGAAGTGGGTCATTTTACGTCAGGTCCAAAACTTCGGAGTGCCATTTGTACTAAAAAACGTCGTACGAGACACGTGCGAAAAGAAATTCGTTACTCGTGTCGATTTAAAACATCGCCAGTCGTTTCGAATTTCATGTTTTTCGCACTTGTGTCGTAATGTACTATAAAGGGTCCACGGAAAAAACATGTCCAGTACTTTAAAAAACCAGGGCAAATTCACACCTTATTCTATTAAAAGTAAGGTGGTTTTTCCTTCTGTAATTTGAATTCACTAGGCATGTTCGTTCCTTTCTTTAAGCTAATAAAGTCGTGTAAATATATTTTTGTCACCTAAACCGTAATGATATCTTTGACGTCGACTGTACATAAATAGGTAGGTACTTACAATACACCCATTTCTACACAGGTAACTTTTGGTGATTATTAGGTATTGGAACGGTTCCTATTCGGCTTCAGCAGCACACTACAGTTGAAATGAACACCGATATAGCTATTCTTTATTCCCAGAAATAAAATATTTACGCGTTCAATCAATACCTAGACCTAGACTTCAAGGACTGTGTTGCCATACTAATGGGAATACCCGAGTTGAGGACATTGTATGGTACTGTATGGTACGATTAACATCAGAATGACAACGATTCGGGTTTTATATCTATCTTGCTCGCATTTGTGCAATTGGTATGGGAAGAGCCAAAGGGTAAAAGCCGATTCGTTAACTAATTTTAATTGCACTGTATAACTTCCACAGAGTTCGTGTATGTACTGTGAATACTGCGGCCCTACCGCGAATAACGAAATTCGTACATTTCGAGGATTTGTCTCTCTCACTCTAATGACGCCTTCGTTTGAGTGACAGAGAAAAATCCTCGAAATTTACTAATTCGACATGCTGCAGTGGATCGGTAAAATGCCGCAATATATAAAAATCGTACGTAATTTCTAACACCGTGTGTAGAGCATTGTCATCTGTCAAAATGCTTCATTTCGTTTCACGTGGCATAATTTCATAGATGAAGGCTGACCGCGGATTAAACGTACCGAATTTTACCAGACGCATTGCTCGACATGTTTTTGCAATATTCTCGTCTCCTCCTAAAATTACTCCCGATATTTGAATTCATCCTATTTATTTTATTGTATTAATCTTCCGTCTTAAAGAAAGCTGCGGCAGGAAACGGAACGTTATAGTTTCTAATTCTAACCTACAAATAAGTTGCCTGATAGAAAACACAAAATATTATATTTTCCGATAATATCTCACTTTTATAGTTTATACATTTTAAAAAAGCTTCAAAATGCTAACAAGGTATTATTAATAAACACTTTTAATACAAATTGTATTAAGTAATCGGTGCTACTATGAAAATATCTTGATTAAATGGTTATTTGAATTTCAGGCTACGATTCAAAAGGGATTTTAGAGTTATTGTGAGATGTTTGTCCGACAAACCCTCTGACGGAGATGGGAAAAAGCCGGAGACACAACCAAGACCTGCAGCCAAGGAAGATAAAAAAACAGATTCTAGCACTGAAAAAATTCAAGCACTGTTGAAAAGTATGATGGCTGAACCATTATCTAAGGAAGCTGAGTACAGAGCCAACTTTGCTTCAGCCCCAGACGTCAGGAGGCAAAGAAAAAATGATGAAATTGAAGTTAAAGTGGAGAAAATAGGTTAGTAAACAGAATATATTCATCGCAGTATTTGAAACATCCATGAATGTCTATAACTAGCTGATTACTCAAAATATTTTCAGAGGAGAGTATTACCAAGGCAGCGGGTGATGTTGCACAAGCTATAGGTGGAGATGTTAAGCAAACTGAAGCGGAGTTACTATCCAAAGTTTTGGGGAAAATTAATCAAACCTCTACAAGTCTTAGGTAAACAAATTTTTAAAACTTTATTAAAGTTTCCTATAGTTGAAGGGTCCAGGGAAAGAATGTGTTCAGTCCTTACAAAATTAAGGTACTTTAGTTTGTTAAAATTAAAGTTGTATTTCCTTCTGTTAGAAGCATAATCACTAATCTGTTTTTGAAGCCTGATAGTTGGAAAGTAGCAAGACACTTAAATATACCTTTACTAGAATTCTAGCTGCTAGCTAGCTGCATTCTAGCTTCCTGGCAGTTTCACTTGGCATTTCGCCTTTATTTTGAATATTTTCTGAAGCAAATTGGAATTGATTAAACATACCTGTAGCTTTATAAATTTACTCCAAGAGTCAATCCTTTTCAGTTGTCATGGCTATATTGCAAATCTCAATATTTATTGCCGAAACTGGTGAGAAATACTTCTAATTTGAACTATTTAAACTCCAGTGACTTGTTGATCGGCATGAAGGTAGACCACTCAAAGAGTGGTGAAGAGAGGGTGTCAGTCCAGAGAGAGACACGAGGGGAACAAGTGAAACGCCTCGTCAGGACTAAAGAAGGGCAAAGACAAAGTATGCAGCAAAGCAAACCTCGGCAAGATGGAAATCAAGGGAGACCACCTACAAGGGAGAGGCAGAGGTTAGTATAAAATTCATCATCATCATCATCATCATCATCTCAGCCATAAGACTTTTCTTCTCCTCATTTCTGATTTGATCCCGCAGAGAAACTCCGAGCATAGCCCTCTCCATAGCTCGTTGAGTGACTCGTTACTTAGTGAGTTTTGGTTGTCAACCGACAATATGCATAATTCAGTTTTAGTTATGTAAGTATACAAGAATCCGCAATTATTTTGAAGCAAGCAGATTAAAAAATAACAGGAATGTGGTATGTTCATTGCAGAACTGATTTGGCATACACTCACATACATATGATTTTTGCAAATGCAACCGGAATGAAGCTCAATTCATAGTATAAACAATTTTTTTGCAATGTTAGTTCTGCCAAAGAGTTACCCCCTTATTCATAAACGTTTGTTAACTTAACAATAGTTGTTTGTTCCTTTCGGTCTTAACAATGTGTCCATAAAAGCAAAAGGGATAAACAATTATTAGTGGCTTGTTAAGTTAACAAACGTTTATGAATAAAGGTGTTAGTTTATTTCACAATCACATACCATAACATGAACATCTTGTTATTTCTAGCTTACCCCAACCAACCACAGTCAACATATTCAGCGGAGAGCCTTTAAACATCTTCAAAGCTCCTGAAGACAACTACGGCACCAAGCTGCAAGTGTGGGAGAGTCTGAAGCAACGAGAGGTGTCACTGGCCACCTCGCAGCAGCCGGCCAATTACTTCCAGAAGATGATATTGTGGACTGAGCAGGGGAAAGTGTGGAAGTTCCCTATTGATAATGAACAAGGTTAGTTTATCAACATACATAAAAAAGTACTGACCAGTTGAGACTTATTACCTATTATCAAACTGCAATTAGAATGGGATTTGAAAGCAGGGCTCGGATACCGGTTTTTACTCCATACAAAAGAACGAAATCGAATTTCGTTCTTTTTTGTTCTTCGGTGTATCAATTCTTTGTTAATGGAGTAATTGAAAAATACGACGTTGGTTATGAAATTACCATTTTGAGTTCTACACAAAGAATATAAAACATTTTAAATATTGGGCTATTTCGAGGTTTTCTAAAAAAACCGGTTCCGAGCCTTGTTTGAAAGTATTGTTGACACAAGAGTATAAGTCAGACTAGGATATAAATTCATAGTTATATTAATGTATTTGTAGTGTTGTGCAGAGACTTACAGGTATTGTTGTTATATGTGCAGAGACTTACAGGCAATAGATTAAGGAATCACCAGACATCGTACGATTTCCAGCATTTTTGGTGCAATGTAGTTCAATGAAGGGATGTGAAGTAAGTTATTTGAAAGGAGATAGCGAGTTAAGGTTCATCTTTGTGTTACAACGGGCTATGACACGTTACAGCTAAAAATTGACCCCTGGATTCCTTTAACTCAACTACATAAGATAAAAAATATATATATATAAACAGGAGAAGTCCCTATAACAGCTCAAAAAATGCTACCAGAATTCCGATGTCTGGCTGGTCATTCAACTCAATTTTCAACAAACTCTCAAAACATCAAAAATAAATCTGTTTTTAGGGTTAGAAGAAGAAGCCAACGTCCACTTCTCCGAGCACGTCTTCCTCGACGCCCACCTAGAAGGCTGGTGTCCCACCAAAGGCCCCATCCGACACTTCATGGAACTAGTCTGCGTGGGTCTCTCGAAGAACCCATTCTACACGGCCCAGGAGAAGAAAGACCATATCATGTGGTACAAGGAGTATTTCGAGTCGAAGAGGGATGTGCTTAGTGATGTGGGAGCGTGGGATCTTGGGAAGAAGGAAGCGTCGGCGTAGTGTTATGTAGGTAATAAATTAGTTAGATGTTAGTTTGACGTTTTAATTTAATGCTCTTAACCCTGTATCATTCAAGATCACCGATTTAAAATTTTCAAACTTTGGATAGAACATAGGTATTAAACAACAAACTTAATTTGTCATTTTTATTTTATTATTATTATTTACTGAAAAAAAGAAGGAAAAAAATAACCCATACCTACCTATTTTGAGAAATACAAAAAATTATGCGTAATTTAGTGTGAAATACAATACTTTATACTTTTAGCTTTATACGTTCTAAGCAATTTCAGGCACTAGAATAATAAATTTATATTGTTTTAAGATTTTAAGAAATATGCATACATTACGTACCGTCAACTGGGGTCAATGGGGACAATTTTGAACTTTGAGTAAGATTTTAACGGAATATTTCCATGAACGAGCTCAATGTTATGGTTTCAAAACTTTAATCTTATGTTAGAGATCCTATTTATGATAGTTTTATTACGATAGAATCAATCTAAACCCCCTTTTTTTCAAAAAAACCGGCCGTCCCTATTCAGGCTGCATACGGGGTCAATAGCAACGAATAAGGGACCAATAGGGAAAAATGGCTAGGGTTGTCACAAAAATAATAAGCTTACAGGTACGTACCTAGGTACCTTTCTACCCAGTAAGTAGGTATTGCAAAACTTACAATAACTATGGAAATAGGATAGCATATGATTCATATGAATAAAAATACCTGCATTTAACAAAGCTTTTATTTATAATGTACTTGTGGGTAATCACTGTAGGTAATCATTCAGAATCATCATCATCATAATCAGCCTATGATAGTCCACTGCTGGATGCAGGCCTCTCCTATTAACTATGCGTATAGACACATTAGGAGGTAAATGCCCATAATCGCCACGCTGGGCAAGCGGATTGGCGATCGCAGTAATGTGTCCACTATGATGACGCTGCTGCCCATGATCAATCTTTTATCAAATAATGGTCAGTGACACTCATAATAATACGGGTAACAAAAATTGTTTAATAATTTGTAGCAAATAAAAACACCTTCTAAAACAACAAATTATAATAAGAAGGCTGAGCTGCCAAAAATGAATACAAGAAAGTAATATAATATGGGTAAGAGGCGTAGGAACTAATTTTTACGAAAGCAACTGCCTTCAAATTTAGAGGGTAAAAATAACCTAATCGGGATTAATCCGGTTTCCTCGCCATGTTTTCCTATACTTACCGTAAAAAAACAAATTACTTAATAAAAAAAACTTAAAGCCAGTGTCAGCAAACCTTCCGAAATTCACTCATTTAAATGTTGGTTAAAGAAGTCAATTGGTTGTAGGTGTTGGTTAAAGTAAGTAAATTGGTAGTAGGTACCTACTTATGTACTTAAAACACGAAACATATATTCATTTAATCATAAAAATAATTTTGGCAGCCCTGTCCCAATACACCCTTTATCGTCCTTATTTGAACTAATTACGTCCCTATTAACTGTCAAAGCCGACCCGATCCACCCCTCAAGCCGTCCCTATCGACCCCCAAAGCGTCCCTATAAACCTCTGTTTTTTTTCAAAACTTGCTTATGTTTTTGTTTTCGCACTTTTGGTATTGAAACAAAGATAATTTTAACTTACCGTGTCATAAACACCTTCTTTAATACACGGTTAATCTCCTTATAACTGCCGGCACTGCTTAACTTGTTTAAAAACATAAATTTTTTGAAGACTCCCGGAGCACATTTGAACGGGTCACTGGCGACGTCAACTTCGAACTGTTAGTTCGACCACCTACCGCTACCTTCATGCCTGTCCAGTGTTGCCATTAGCATCAGTATATAATCTACTTTCATTTGGTAACGCACAAGCAAATGCGTGTGGAGAAGTTTTAAAGATATTATGAAGTAAATGTCGTTTCCGGTTTTTGTCCCTATTCACCTCGCCATCCCTATGCACCCCAGTTGACGGTATTTTCCAAGATTTTCCGAAACATTAACCGAATGTCGAGTTTGAGCATGTAATGCCATGTTTTTTGCAGAAATGTTTTGACAGTTCATCGGTATGTATACTACAAGCTACAATGCAACAAAACAAGTTTAAAAACTTCTAATAAAATTTATAAAGGGTTGGTATGTTGCCTGTAGGCAACACTATGATACAGAGGGTTAATCTCCTTGGTCAAAATCACATCTATCAATCTGCGTGACGGAATCCGAAAAATGAAAAACAACCAAAAATAGGAGTCTCGGCGTCGAATACAGTAGGTATGTATCACCTCGTAGAGCAAAGAAAGAAACCCATTAATGTTTAGATCATACTAAACAACTTTTACTATGGGGCCAAACCCGAATTCACGAAAAAAATTTTGACAGTTTCATACATTTTGATTGCGTGATCATGAACACGTGTATGGGAGAGTAATTTTTTTTTCGCGAATTCGAGTTTGGCCCCATAGTAAAAGTTGCTTAGTATGATCTTAATATTAATGGGTTTCTGTCTTTGCTCTACGAGGTGACACATACTGTATAATGGCGTGGAGACACTTGGCTCGTGGGGTCCCTAATTCCAAAGACATAACTTACACTTACAACTTACACTTAATCACTTTACATGTAATATACAGACAGATATGCCGAGCTACCCACTTCTCGTTACGTAGACGTGACAAAATGGTTAGACAGCTTGATCGTTTCGTTTTTTTAGATAATATAACTTACGGGAGAGACAAACATATTTAAATATTTAGCGAAACGGGTTACTAACGTAATTTAAGTCGAAAATTGCTGACATGATTTGATCCATTTAGAGGATCGTCGTCATGGACTACCCCCGACGAAAGCTAAACGTGTGCTCGAAGTATATATCGGGCTGTGGTCGCGAGTACTCCAAATACAATAGTATCGTGTCGTAAGGTAGAATCCCTTGGGAGAATGAGGAAGCGGATAACTAACATTGAAAGTAATTTGTACAATGCTGTGTGTAGTCTTTATAGTACAATCAGTCAATCATATTTATAAATACCAGAAGCAAAAGGATTGTTTTTTTTAACCTCGTAAGGCCCAATGTACACTCCACTCCACTTCAATGAAATTTAAACCTTCCATGAACTTAATAAGGTCGTATTTTCTTTGTTTGATTGATTTTACAAACAAACGAAACTCACCACTATTCCTTACGTGCAAGGTTCAAAATAAGATTTAAAGAAAATAGTATGGCGGGCCTTACGAGTTTTGACCGTCGATTATCTGAACACAAAATAATTGAATTTCACATAAAATCTACCTACAATTTTCTGGGGAGTAGTTTACATTATTCCTTTTCTAGGCATAGTACTTTATCTAAAATATACCTACCTGTCAATAGAATTTCAACCTTCAAAGTTCTTTGTTTGGACTTTAGGATATCTACTCGGAACGTAACAATTTCGAATATATATGATTTTTGGGAAAAGGGGTACAGATTAGACAATATTTATAAATAAAACAAACCATACTTTTATTACTTCACTTTATTGCACCTATTGAAGTACATTTTCGTTGATAACTTCGATGTTTCATCACTAGTTATATTACAACGATATCCCATCGTATCGGACGCTACAATCGTACAGATCTTACACTTAGTACAAAACGAGTTCTTTATTAAACAATTATTCAATTATGAACCTTACACATAATCTGATTCACACTAGTTGTTCAATCTTGAACGCTACAAATTAAAATGTTTTTATACTTGGGCCAACGGTCCCTGTCAGTAAAAAAGGCGGCAAATTTTAATTTTCTCTTCGCGCCTATTTTTTTTAATTTTACCGTCTTTATCTACTGCCAGGAATTATTCGAGAGATAATTTTTTTTTTCTTCTTTATGGACTTAAGGAGAGATAACTTATAACCAGCAATCTCAGTTAAGTGGTGTACAGACGTAACAACACCGCGATCGATTTATCGCGAGAGGTTCTGTCGGAGCAAAAAGTGGACGCCAAAAACTGATATATTGGCACCGCAGCTCCAACGCCAAAAATACTATTAATATGTCACAGTTCACATAAACCTACACGTATGTGCCTAAAGTTCAAATTCACTTTTGACACTTCGTTGACGTTTCAGTGACAGGTTCTATTGTCTATAGTCTTTAACAATGCGTGTAACGTTCAAAAATTAATTTGGTAGGTAATTATACCACAAAAACAGTACCCGTAGGCCACAAATAAACTTACAGATCATATTTCAGTATAAAACATATCAGCATGTATCGCGGAAATATATGTCCGTCTCTCTCTAACTCGTAGTTAGACTTGAGAGGGAACTCAATAAGTGGGGAGAGGAATTAGGGAAGGGAATGCCGCGATACATGTTGATGTATTTACATAAAATAACAGAAATGGCCAAATAAGAAGTTGTTTTTATATTTAAAGACAATATTAACCCTTTAATGGGTATTGGCAAAATATTTGCCGTCATATAAAAACAAAACCAAATCAATTTACAAGTACATAAGGTTCGAAATTGAATGCTTTACCAGAGCTGTCAAATGGTCAAAGGGTTAACGGAACAATTAATATTTTAAATAAAGATTTGGTAACAGTTTACTAATTTCAATCAAAATAATATGATAAAAATGTGATTTGAGTACACTTTGGCCACTGCTATTGAACAAAAAACACATCAGTTTGAGTATTGCGTGTATATATGATATCATTGTCACATTTTAGATCTAACATTCAAACGAACGCTAATTTAGTGACTCTAGAAAGAGTAACTAAATACAATGATTGACAAATTGTACGATAAACTCATGTTGTAAGGTAAGGTGGGGTAAGTTGAAACGGTTTTTTAATGGGATAAGACAAAAAGTCTTCCTTCTGGCATCTCACCTCCTTCTTGTTTTACCCCAAAAAAAAAGTTTCAACTTACCCAACTTTACCTTACCTAATCTTCTTACCCCCTTATTCATAAACGTTTGTTAACTTAACAAGCCGCTAATAATTGTTTGTCCCTTTCGGTCTTAACAACGTGTCCATAAGAGCAAAAGGGACAAACAATTATTAGCGGCTTGTTAAGTTAACAAACGTTTATGAATAAGGGGGTTAAAGTTAAAAGTGCCCAGTTTTTAAATAATGAAACAAATCATTCAAATATATTATGCAACAAATGGGCACTTGCAAAACATTTTATTATGTATTTTAGTTTCTTAGTTTAATCAAGAAAAGTCGTATTTCATTAAATGTGATGATAATTACAAGACATCACTTGCTCGTCCGTTGAATAGTCAACATTATAAAACGTCCATGATCGTGTTACAAGGAACTCGTTATAACTATAAGTACATAATCTTATATTTACCTTCGTATACTTTAAAAGCCTCCAAAATTCAAATTAAAAAAGGTACATAATAAAAAATGTAAATAAAACACATTCATTTGTACAAATCGTTCGCTTATGTACATACCATGCTCGGAATGTTTTTTTAGGAATTTGTATTTGTACATTACTTGGATATTACGATTACGTAAATGTTAAATAGTAGGGAGGCAACAAATTCAGTAATATTAGTGCATAAAAGCTAAAACATTAGGAAATTAATAGCTTACTACGGGGCAAAAAAACTGAAAATTATTCATTAAATATTGCGTTAAAAACCTTTGCCCCATGAAGAAACTTAATATAAAATTACAACCACAGTTATGTAAATAACAATTGATAACACAACAATGTCTGAGTATTTTGAACTATCATAACTGAAACGACTTAATGTCAGAAACTTACAGTAAAACCGAAATTCAAGTAAGAATTAATAGATTGTATGTCTTGGCTAACATTTGGTAAACTTAGTTACAGCAACACGTAGTCATAAGCAAAAGTAAGTGATACGTTATTGTCTTGTCACAATGGAATAAGTTTCAATTTATATCAAAACTGGTCATTTACTTTTGCCCTTGACTGTAAGCAAAATGGTTTTGTGAGTTGCTGTATTTCGTAGTCTTATTTAGTAAACAACTTTGTAACCACCAAATACACTTATTTACGCTAAAACTCCATGTTTGGCTATATCAAGATAACTGAAATTTAATCAAGAGTTAAAACCGTATTTTAGTCAAAAATTAATTGCTTGCTTTGCACTTGGGATTGCTTCATTTTTAATTAAAGAAAATAGCAGCTTACAATACTTAACACTGAAGTTGTTTACTTGATAAGAAAACTAACGATGAATGGGCTTTAAATAAGTCCATCAATGATCTGATTTTCCCTCAAAACATGTTCCAATGGCTATTCAACATTTTCACGATTGAACATTAGAGCACTTATACCATCTTGTATTTTTGTGTCATAGCCATTTTCTGACATATAACAGAAGATAAATGAAATTCACGACAGAAACTAGTGTATAGTGAAGTTACATTAAAGCTAAAGAAATAACAAGTATCACAAGAAGTACGGAAGACAGAGAAAATAGAAATTAAACAATTAAGAACAAGAACAATTAGGAATTATTGTTTGGCAAGTGAGTGCAGACTAAAGTTAAACAATTTATTAAACATTACATGTTATCCGCCATTTTATAGAGAGATGTTGGTAATTCAACTTGAAGTCATTACTCAAATTTGTCTATACAGGGTGGCCAATTAAATTCCCACAGCTAGTGAGGTTTTGGAAAGCAGAATAAGCAACTTCGGGGAATTTTTTAGAAATAAGTTCAAGTTTCAGCAGTAGTAGTAAGTAGTTATAGTAGCACCTAGTAGGTACCTACGTAGTAGACAACGCAGCAACGGGAATGCACTTTTTCTGCCCTCCGGCCGGCAAACAGCATAATGCCGGCCGCTGTGCTAAACTAAGTTGCCGCCTGTCGGCTCCGTTGAGCAGAAAAATATACACATCTCGGCCGTTAAATGGGAAAGCCTCAGATCACATGTTTGTCGGCCTCGGCTTCGCATCGGCCTACAATTACACGTCATCCGAGCCATTTCCCACTTCAACGGTCTTGGTATGCAATCTACTATTATTTGGCCACCTTGTAGAATAAACATTTTAATATATGTTTTCATAGAAGTTCAAAGGACAGTTTTTAAACAGAATTGGCGTTATAGGTACCTAACAGTCCTTCTTGATGTCAAACTACATCTTAATCACAAGAATTTATGAGCAATTTATTATGTATTATTTTATTAAAAAAGTATAGCAAAGAGCTATATTTGACACCGCTACCTGGCCACAGATTGTACATAATTAATTAAACACTACATAGTACATTATTGTACAATACAGATGATGCTATTATACATTACTTTTGGATGTATTTTTGTATTTTAGCTAGCTCCCGCAGCGGGAATCGCTAATTGAATTTGAATTAATTGACAGATAATTGTAATTCTATCAATTGCGTCAAATACTAATTCATGAAATCAAATAAACAGTATTACTCGTTACGTAGGTATTCAATTTTAGCGGTCACCTTTTAAACGCATATTTGTATTTGTACGTGTGACGTGAATTTTTGTTTTTGGCTGCACATAGAACCTGTTAAAGTCAGTCATTCCGTGACGGATCCAGGAGTATTAGCTTGGTAAATCAATATATATTATAACTGATAGACAAAGTACAAAAAATGTTTACATTCCTATATACCTAAAAGTACAGGCTCTCTTAAATATCCAGATATTTCTGCATACACAGTTAGTGCACAGTTTATAAGTAGATCGTCAACGTTGAAAAGGTGACCGCTAAGTATAGATATTTACTGAGAGCTTGGAATTGCATATTTTGTGTCTACAATGTATACGGTATTGTTTCTGTTTTCTCGACTTTTGTACTGTTATAATTTGACTAATAGTAAACTTAATTGCAGTGTGACGGCAGTAAGAATACATTTGTCACCACACAAATTCTTCTCGCGAGTGTCGACTAGGGGATTGAAAGTGTGACCATTCTTTGATAAAAGATTGATGATGAGGCAGCAGCGTCATCATAGTGGACACATTACTGCAATCGCCAGCCCGCTTGCCCAGCGGTCATAGTTAATAGGAGAGGCCTACGTCCAGCAGTGGACTGAGAAAGGCTGATGAAATGAAAAATGAGAATGAAACTTAATTGCAAAGTGATAAGGTCTTTAAAAGTGTTAGTTTTAGTAATACAACTACAAATTCCAAGGTCTCGGTAATTCATCTGTACCTGTGGGTAGGGAATGTGGTGGAACAGTATTGTCAGTGTAATTGACACGCGCTGGACGGCTGAGAGGCGTGGCGGCCAGCTGGTTACATCACCTGCAAAAATAACAATGTACTTTTATAGTTCATTTTTTCTATATACATATTATTTAATACATTCGCCCCCGTACCATTTCACTACTTAACACATTCAACACCGCGTACCCGCCATGTAGGCACTCGTAAACTTCGCTCAGATGCCGGCGTACTCGCTAGGCGGGCAAAAGCTATAAACCTACATGATACGCCGGAGTGCCCGCCAGGCGGGCACGCAATCTTCGCTACCTCAGGGTTGCTATTAACAGAAAAATAGCAAGTCTAATTACTTTCTTTTGGGACATCGTAATCTATTTTTAAGACCAATAATAACGTTATTTTAGCACCACCATGCCGACGGTTTTGTTCAAAAATTGTTTCGTACGTGTTTCATTGATTGTGTCTCTTTCGCACTCGTGAAATATTCGTATTAAAATATGCTTCTCTGTTGTACACTTTTTTACTCTATTTAAGAAAAGCTAATGGTAGCTCTATCACGTATACCAAAATTCATTTGTCACAACCCTGAGCGTCAGACGCGTGCCCGCCTAGCGAGTTCGCGACGTGCGGCATTGAATTTCACGTCCTTGCCCGTCTAGCGGATATTGTCGGTTTCTGGGGCAAAATTTCGGCAAAATCGTCGTTTCGTTCAGGCAAAATTTCGAACGACAGTTCGAAATTTTGCCTGATTGCGAAAGTGTTAAGTGTTAATACTGAGAACAGGGACAGTTTTTCTGCAAGGGCATCATCCCTGGGATTATTGAGTACATGTACTATCTGCGAGGCATCTAAAGCGGTTCCAGGCAGCTGCAGTAGTCACTTGGGGAACTCGTCGCTGAAGTGTAGTATAGTGACTGACCTAGGTGCTTAGACAAGTTGCCAATCGTTAACGAAAGGCAGCTAACAGTCTTTGTCGACCTAATATGAAAGAGTGACAGAGAGGGAAAACTACGATACGCTACTGAGCGTTAGCGATTGGCAACTTAGCTAAGCACCCAGGGACAGTTTTTATGCAAGGAAGCCAACTATCATCACTGAGATTATTGAGTACATGTACTGTTTGCGAGGCCTCGAAAGGGGTTCCAGGCAGCAGCAGTAGTCACTTGAGGAACTCGTCGCTGGTACTCGTAGTATAGTAACCGACCTGGATCTGCGAGACCTCGAAGGCGTTGTCAAGTTGCTTAAAATAATTTGACAGCGACAATAGGCTGTGTCGTAGGCGAAGCACTGATGGATGTACTTGTACGGGTTTCAGTAAACGCGGAGTAACAGTGCCAGAGAAGGTAGTGTGGGATTGTTGACTACTGAAAACAGCACGTTGGAGGCGGGTGACGCAGGACCGGTCATTGTGGCAATCTTTGAAGAATGCTTATGTTCTGCAGTGTACGTCTTTCGGTTGTGATGAAAAGCAGTATAATATCAGTGTTATCACTTCGGATTCAAACCGCTTTCGGTCCCCGCAGCATGTACTCGTGTCTTGTAGCAGCGCGGGGTAACGCGAAGTGGCAAAAGCGTGCCAACGATCATCCCTGTAATTGTTGAGTACCTACCTGTAGTATCTGCGAGGCCTAAAAAGTATTCTCTTTGAAGCGCTACTTGTAGGGTAAATCCACAAGACTGTAACGAGAGTTACTAATTCTTTCGTATGTTTTAAAATTAATTAATCAAAGTTGAGTATCCGTACGTCTAGCCTAGCCCTGTAGGTAGATATGTGGACCCTTAAATGTACTTAATTAATATGAGAACATACAAAAGAATTGTTAACTCTCGTTACAGTCTTGTGGGTTTACCCTGTAGCAGCGTGGCGAGAACTCCCTGCCATCATTTCTGCAAGAGAATTGTATGGGAATATTGAGTACCTGGACGCAGGACCGGTCATTGTGGCAATCTTTGGGGGAGGCCTATGTTCAGCAGTGGACGTCTTTCGGCTGATATGATGATGATGATTGAGTACCTGTAGTATCTGCGAGGCCTCGAAGGCGGTGCCGGGCAGTAATACGATGGGAGCGGCGACACGAGCGGCCTCCACGCAGACCATGTTGGGGAACTCGTCGTCGCCGAAGTCGGGGATCTCTTTCGCGTACTCCGCCCAGGGGTTCCAGATCACTGGAACAGAAACATGGAAACTAATTTTCGGCCTTATCTTATCTTATTTGCGGGGCCCTTACGGATACACTTCGACCCATTGGGATCTTTTGTGAAATTGCCCCCTGTTTCGCCTACTCCAGGGATTATTCTATCAACTCAATATGTTTGAGGATGGACCCTAGCGGTAGCGTTTTGACCTCCTTCGGTTCCAGATAACTAGTTCCGAAGTCTTTCATCCTTTATCTGGCGAGGGCATGACATTCGCACATCAAGTGTTTCATTGTCTCTTCTTCTTCGCCACACATTCTACAGTCTATGCTGTCAGAAAAACCCATTTTGGCCAATTTTCAGCCTGCAAATAGGACTTTCCTTCATGTTTTATAGGGCATTTTCACTTTTAGGGACACCCGATGAGGATTTGCAATATATTTTCTGCCACCGAGCGGCGCTATGTAGGCATCTGGTCCAAAAGACTGTCAAATTCATAGTATTCATAGGTAACAAGTACTTAACTGGACATAAAACATCGAAATTCTATTGTATTTGGAGGTTTATTGATTTTGTAATGGATTACGACTAGAAAACGGTCGCCAAACTGAAGATTGAGCTCTAAAACAGGGGCGTAAATTTCATTTCATAGGAATATGCTTGGAACAGATTTTTTTTAGAAAGCAATAAGTATTCCTTAAGAATAAATAAACCAATAAGTAAATAGAAAATTAAAATCGCGAATTTAATTTTACAATTCGTTGGACCTTACGCCACAGTGCTGCCACCTTATCTCACCGCCACATAGTAGCGAAAAATGTGTCAAAAACCCTCGTTAGCGTGAGATTTTTTTTAACTTTTAACCTTATACCATTAAAATGGTATCTTCTTAACACAGACTTCCACTTGTATTACAGGTTGCAAGTTATTGAAAAAGGTAGTAGTGCGTTCAGTCGTTGATTTCTCGAGTCAGGTAGTGATAATAACTGGTATCAGGGAAGTTGTACTTCTGTATCCGCATCTTGCGTCCGCTGACTACGTTGGTGGTGATGTGTTTCTGCATCGTGTTCTGATATATGCGATCTCCCTATTCGTTAATGGTGACCACTTCTAATCAGGCAGACTGTTATACTAATCAGTACCAAAGAAGTTTGCATCGACTGACGTTGATGACGTGTCGCATCACTTCTTAGACCTATTCCTCAAAAGCTAGTAACTTGTAACACAAGCAGAAATCCTTACCCAATTAATAAATTCAAATTCAAATGTTTTATTGCGTTTCATGTGTAGGTACATTTGGTGCTTATCTATAGCTAAAAGCTAAGTATAGTATCAACATGAGGTATAGCAACATATGGGTATAGCAACTTACTTTAATTAAATTAGAACTTTAATGAAATTAGAATTTTATTAAAATAGAACGTTCAACGTTGTTCAAAGATACATCCACTTGTATTTCAGGTTGCAAGCTTTCGAGAAATGAACTGACAGTAGTGCGTTTAGAGTGTTCAGTCGTTGATTTCTCGAGTCAGGTAGTGATACTAACCGGTATCAGGGAAGTTGTACTTCTGTATCCGCATCTTGCGTCCGCTGACGACGTTGGTGATGATGTGTTCCTGCATCGTGTTCTGATATATGCGATCTCCCTATTAGTTAATGGTGACCACTTCTAATCAGGCAAACTGTTATACGAATCAGTACCAAAGAAGTTTGCATCGACTGACGTTGATGATGTGTCACATCACTTCTGAGACCTATTCCTCAAAAGCTTGTAACTTGTAATATAAGCAGAAATC
>JALPQI010012430.1:0-29863 GCA_025490895.1 Thaumatotibia leucotreta | reverse complement strand
TATTTTGGATATTAATTTCCATAGAAATACACTTTCATTGAAAGTAAACGATGTTTTAAAACATTCATTGTAAGATTACCTATTAGATTAACTTCCGTAAAAAATAAACCTGATAATAGATTTGCTAATATAACAAAGCTGAATGCTATAAAACTGTAATGAATAATATTTCACTGTGTTTTATTACATTATCATTAATTTATTATATTGAGATTGACGGGTACGAAAGAAAACTTACCCCAAATGAAAAAATATCGGATGTCAGCTGATTCGAAGATCACACAAATGGATGCACTTGAAACACAAAAATAAGATATCACGAGCACTACGTTACACAAAAAACAGAATAGTTTATTTTAACACAGTAAGCGAACTATTTACAATGTAAATAAAATAATTTGTTGGAACAAAAGCGCACAGCCGAAGTAAAAGCAATTTTTGAAATAATGCCACTACTTGTCAGTGTCACTGTCAGTCCCCGAATGAAATGAACGAATGAATTTTGCATACGAAAGGAAAGAGTGAATGACTTAAGCGGGTGGTTGCGTTCGGAAACTTGCTCAAACTAAACATGACAATCGCGACAAAACAACCAATGAGACAACTCTGAAAATTAAGCCTGTATTAGACGGCGTGCAATAATGCCGATATCACATCGGTATCGCGACTATCGCGAATCACGCGAGAGTAATCGATTTCGAAGTAAGCTCGCGCAAGCCCTACACTCGCAATAGCGGTTTCGCGCGCTAAATCACTAGGAAAGTTAACCCTTAATAGGGCAATGGTAATAAATATATTTACCACCTCATTTTGAAACTTATTCTGTCATTTAATTAGTGTCAAAGCCAATGAAATTTAGGTGTGACCATGGTGTGACTGATGCCTTATTAAGGGTTAAATTTTTTTTTGTGGTGAATGATATCTGGGAAAAAAATTAGTTCCGTCCTGCGTTATTATTCATCACCATTGTTTTTACATTCTGTATGTATCAATTATTTATTAATTTAACTCTGAATTCGGGGGTCATAAATACTACTATGCCCAACATTCCGTACTTATTTATTTACACTTTATTTAGTTCAGGGATCTCATAAACGGCTCTACCGGATTTTTGCTGGTGCAAATGCCTGGGATTTCTTTTTCCTACTCGTTACCAAAGGTGCCAGATGGGTGGTAACAGGATGCTTAGCCAAGTTGCCAATCGCTAACGCTTAGTAGCGTATCGTAGTTTTCCCTCTCTATCATTATTTCATATTAGTGCAACAAAGACGTTAGCTGCCTTTCGTTTACGATTGACGATTAAGCGTTAGCGATTGGCAACTTGTCTAAGCACCCAGGTGGGAATATTTTAAGGCAAAGACAATCAATTCCATTAAAAATTAAACAACGATTAACAAAATACTTCAATTTATTGTCATTCACTTATAAAACGTAAATGATATTGAACGTAATTTTACATTTAGAAGTCTTAAGAAAAGGAATAAAATTTCTAAATACAGTTAAGTAAAAGGGAAGCAGTAAACTACAGCTAAGGAAACGAAAATACAATCACAAGTACAGGAATACACAATAGGCTACTTGACCCATTTTTAAAGTTTGTCGTATATTATTAATCAATATCAGATTAACGGGAAAAAAATATAAATATATTTTTTCACGACCTAGAAAACCGCAAAATTATAACTTAAAATTTAAACTTTCGTTACCGCGCGAAAACGATACTAGCCATGTTAATGCTTAGATTATCTGTGGTGTGACGTCACTCAAACCGAAAACAAACATTTGACATGTCGCTTACGTTATGTCAACGCTACATGCCTATATGTCCATGGCGAATTTCACTCGTATAAGGTTTGACATGAAGTTAGTTTAAGATCCTATGACGTCATATCATGGCCGACACCGTTTTCAGAGAACGAAATTAAAAAAAATAAAACAAATTTTTCAATAAAAAATATGAACCCATCAAACACTTTTAATACACCGTAATCGAAAAATATTGATCTTTTCAATAAATACTACAGAAAATAATAATTTTTTGCACTAAATTTGATATGAGTCAAGTAGCCTATTGCTTGAAGACAAAAAAGACAATTATATTAAAAATAACTGCCTTTCTGTTACACATATAGTATGTACAGCTCATTGAGTATCATAATATTCATAATTAGGGGTCGGAACTATGGGTGCAAAACTTTAAAATTAACATATGGGAACCAATGGGAACACTTTAGCCAAGAAAGATACGAATATTATTGAAAAATCTGTTTCAAATATTTTTGCATACATTTTGTCCATCTAAGCTGTTAAATTATATGACATAATTCTAACAATTAAATTCTACATAAACTAAGAGTTTCTTAAGTTGCGTCGTAATAATTCACTGTTTTTTTTGGTTCATCTACAAACTAAAACCTTAAAATCTAAAATACGTTGTATTATAACATAATTATTAGAAGCAATTCAATTGCATATAAAAAAAAGCATAGGCGTTTACGTCAAACGATACAGTAAATCGAAAATCGTAATTTGGGGCACCTGTCCCTGTCATTCTAACGAAGGCGTAATGTGAGTGAGAGAAACAGATGCCAGAAATGTACGTTTTTCAAAGGTACAATTTCAATATTATACAAGTAGTAGACTTAATACTGTCGCTTAAATCATGTATTAAAACAAGACAAAACAGCATAAAATAATTGTTAAGTAAAACTAACGTTTCAATAGAAATTGTCCCTAATAAACAGGACATGTCATTTTTGTCACGGCATCCTTGTCAGCCTTGGGTCGATTGCAAAAAAATTGTACAGTCGACGTCAAAGATATCATTACGCTGTATGTGCCAAAAATATATTTACACGACTTTATTGTCTTGACATTAAGTTCGTGTAAATAAACCGTAGTATTGCGATACAGCGAGGAAATACCGCCAGCATCCTCGGTACAATGCCACAAGGGCCAATCTTAGATATAGGTTAGGTTAAGTAGATTAGTTAGATTTAATCTATGTACATAAATTGTAGTTTTGAAATTAATAACCGTAATGATATCTTTGACGTCGATTGTACATAGTTAACCCCTCGTATGCTTTGACACGGATCCGTGCGTGGGAATTTCAATCTATTGTTTTAAGTGTCAAGGTAACTTTTACAGTAACGTAATTTGACAGGAACCATACCAGGGGTTAAGGCCTCAGTCAAAACAAAATCACGATCGCGTGAATTGTGTTACGAAAGTTAGTCATACAAACTATGTGGTATAATCTGTCCAACAACCTTCAGCAGTAGTAAAAGGGGGCAAATTTAAAATGTATAGGTATTGTTTGTTGATGGCTCATAGAAAATTCGAATTTGTCGCTCTTTTTCGGTGCCAAACTGCGACCATATATAACATGGACGTCTAACGCCAGCTCAAAAATGCCCCCAAAAACAATTGTTCAACTTTGCCAAGATGGGCAGGACATACCGCTTTTCTTAACACCGCGCATATTTTGGCGCAACATCTTTGACAAATGTTTATAGAATATAGCCAATCAAAACTTTGATGGACCAATCACAACTATTTTCAAATAGCGGTTTAGATTTTTATAGGTTGACATTGAAATTCATTATCGTGATGTATTGAAGAGGGGGTGACGCTTGTCAACTAAAATTGAGGGCCGTTTTTAATAGGAAATATAGTATAGCGAGCGGCTTCCATGTTTTATTTGTTCGTAGGTGCCAAAAGTTGTTACACAGAATTTAACTTCGTAACACAAAAACTATATGACGTTTTTTGTTAGGCCTTCAATTAAGTAAATTTTTTTGGCCATCGACCCATCGAGCCACGGACACGCCGGAATCACGGTGCGACCAGCAATGTACCTATTCATTGCTCGGTTGCTATGCGTAACGAGTGGTGGTAAGTTGGGATCACACGCAATGATTAGCAAAACTGCTTGTAAGCAGTGGTAAACCACTCCGCAATTACCTGAGTCTTAATGCTCGCTGCATATTGATGCACTTTAAGGCGTATTATACATATAAAGTTGTAATTTGTACAGGAAATCTAATGAGGGTTTTCGATATTTCTTCTGCCACCAGGCGGCGCTATGAAGGGATGAGGTCCAAACAGCTGTCAGATTTCATACTATTCTTAGGTAGGTACTGAACATAAAATATCGAAATTCTTTTGTATTTGGAAGTTCATTGATATTGTAATGCATTACGACTAGTAAACGGTCGCCGAACTGAAGATTCAGCTCTTAAAACCTTTAGTACTGTTTTGTAGCCCGAGTTTCGTAACCAGCTTCGAAATGGGAATAAAATCCCAATAGGTAACTGGCTTTAAATCGGGACTTATCATTACCGATTTGTAACCAGGTTTGTACCAAATCTGGCTACGACATAGGAAAGTTATTCCCATCTCATAGCTGGCTACAAGGCGGGAAAACATAATTCCAATTTGGCAGCCAGCTACTAAATCTGAGTACCAAACGGTACTAGGTCTTAAACAGGGACGTAAAGTCATTGGTATTAAAGAAAATTACTAGAACTTTGTAATTGTTAATGACGGGGATCTATTTTTTTTTAGAAAACATTATTCCTAAAGTAATGGTCTTAAGAATAAATAAACCTAAAAATATATAGAAAATTCATTACGCGTATCTATTAAATAAGTCGTTGTACCTAACGCCACAGTCTCACCGCCCCATAGTGGCAGAAAAAGTATCAAAAATCCTCATATTGTCATCCATAAAGCCAACTTTTTGGATAGAACCAGAGTGCATAGCCAATATACCAATCGCTATCGCTCAGGAGCGTAGAGTAGTTCTCTCAGATCAGACTTATTTATGCCTCAAAGACAATTGCGTTTCTCTCGCAATTAAGCGTTAGCGATTTGTATTTAGGCTACGCACCCAAATCTGCAGTTTTCTTTCACGATTAACATGTAAACTTAGGTGTATTAAGAAGTGGTAGGAGACTAAAAGCAGTTTTATCCTACTAGACCAGCTTTTTGAATTACAGATCAGTTCTCAGAGCGATTTCTGCTTGCGTGTTTTATTGGACCCAACGTTTTCATTAAGGGGTGTTACATAAAGTAGCATTAGGGACAAACACCTTTTCTCCCATAAGTCCAGCCTGTCTGATGGAAGAACAGATTTGTTGAAGTGTTATATAATGAAGTTGTAACGCCAGTGTCAGTCAAACATCCTAAGGGGTGTTACATAAAGTAGCATTAGGGACAAATACCACTTTCTCTCCCATAAGTCCAGCCTGCCTGATGGAGGAACAGATCTGAAGAAGTGTTATATAATGAAGTTGTAACGCCTGTATGTGTCAAACATCCTAAGGGGTGTTACATAAAGTAGCATTAGGGACAAATACCACTTTCTCTCCCATAAGTCCAGCCTGTCTGATGGAAAAACAGATCTGAAGAAGTGTTATATGATAAAGTTGTAACGCCAGTGTCTGTCAAACATCCTAAGGGGTGTTACATAAAGTAGCATTAGGGACAAATACCACTTTCTCTCCCATAAGTCCAGCTTGTCTGATGGAAGAACAGATATGAAAAGGAATTTTCTAAGTGACAAGCTGCCTTGTATATAGTTGTTTCGCCTGCGTGTGTCAAAAATCCTAAGGGGTGTTACATAAAGTAGCATTAGGGACAAATACCACTTTCTCTCCCATAAGTCCAGCCTGCCTGATGGAAGAACAGATCTGAAAAGGAGTTTTCTAGGTGACAAGCTTTCTTGTATATAGTTGTTTCGCCTGCGTGTGTCATAAATCTTAAGGGGTGTTACATAAAGTAGCATTAGGGACAAATACCACTTTCTCTCCCATAAGTCCAGCCTGCCTGATGGAAGAACAGATATGAAAAGGAGTTTTCTAGGTGACAAGCTTTCTTGTATATAGTTGTTTCGCCTGCGTGTGTCAAACATCCTAAGGGGTGTTACATAAAGTAGCATTAGGGACAAATACCACTTTCTCTCCCATAAGTCCAGCTTGTCTGATGGAAGAACAGATATGAAAAGGAGTTTTCTAGGTGACAAGCTTTCTTGTATATAAAGTTGTTTCGCCTGCGTGTGTCAAACATCCTAAGGGGTGTTACATAAAGTAGCATTAGGGACAAATATCACTTTCTCTCACATAAGTCTAGCCTGTATGATGGAAGAACAGATATGAAAAGGAGTTTTCTAGGTGACAAGCTTTCTTGTATATAAAGTTGTTTCGCCTGCGTGTGTCAAAAATCCTAAGGGGTGTTACATAGAGTAGCATTAGGGACAAATACCACTTTCTCTCCCATAAGTCCAGCCTGTATGATGGAAGAACAGATATGAAAAGGAGTTTTCTAGGTGACAAGCAATCTTGTATATAAAGTTGTTTCGCCTGCGTGTGTCAAATATCCTAAGGGGTGTTACATAAAGTAGCATTAGGGACAAATACCACTTTTTCTCCCATAAGTCCAGCTTTTCTGATGGAAGAACAGATATGAAAAGGAGTTTTCTAGGTGACAAGCTTTCTTGTATATAGTTGTTTCGCCTGCGTGTGTCGAACATCCTAAGGGGTGTTACATAAAGTAGCATTAGGGACAAATACCACTTTCTCTCCCATTAGTCCAGCCTGCCTGATGGAGGAACAGATCTGAAGAGGAGTCTTGTGGCGAGGAGTCTTGTATATAGTTGTTTTGCTTGCGTGTGTCAAACATCCTAAGGGGTGTTACATAGAGTAGCATTAGGGACAAATACCACTTTCTCTCCCATAAGTCCAGCCTGTCTGATGGAAGAACAGATCTTAAGAGTAGTCTTGTGGCGAGGAGTCTTCCTGCATCTACATAGAGTTGTTACGCCTGTGTTAAGCATCTTAAGGGGTGTCTTATGGAAGACCAGATCTGTAGAAGTGTTATATAATGAAGTTGTAACGCCAGTGTCAGTCAAAAATCCTAAGGGGTGTTACATAAAGTAGCATTAGGGACAAATACCACTTTCTCTCCCATAGGTCCAGCCTGTATGATGGAAGAACAGATATGAAAAGGAGTTTTCTAGGTGACAAGCTTTCTTGTATATAAAGTTGTTTCGCCTGCGTGTGTCAAACATCCTAAGGGGTGTTACATAGAGTAGTATTAGGGACAAACACCACCTTTCCTCCCATAAGTCCAGCTTGTCTTGACAAAAAGAAGAAGAATGAAAAGGAGTTTTCTAGGGGACAAGCTTTCTTGTATTTAAAGTTATTTCGTCTGCGTGTGTCAAACATTCTAAGGGGTGTTACATAAAGTAGCATTAGGGACAAATACCACTTTCTCTCCCATAAGTCCAGCCTGTCTGATGGAGGAACAGATCTGAAGAGGAGTTTTCTAGGTGACGAGCTTTCTTGTATATAGAGTTGTTTCGCCTGCATGTGTCAAACATCCTAAGGAGTGTTACATAAAGTAGCATTAGGGACAAACACCACCTTTTCTCACATAAGTCCAGCCTGTCTGATGGAAGAACAGATCTGAAGAAGTACACCTATGTGTGTCAAACATCCTAAGGGGTGTTACATAGAGTAGCATTAGGGACAAATACCACTTTCTCTCCCATAAGTCCAGCCTGCCTGATGGAGGAACAGATCTGAAGAGGAGTCTTGTGGCGAAGAGTCTTGTATATAGTAGTTTCGCCTGCGTGTGTCAAACAACCTAAGGGGTGTTACATAAAGTAGCATTAGGGACAAATACCACTTTCTCTCCCATAAGTCCAGCCTGCCTGATGGAGGAACAGATCTGAAGAGGAGTCTTGTGACGAGGAGTCTTCTTGGTGCTCCAGTGGGCACTGAGACGGGCGCTGCGGCGAACGGGCGTCATTGTATGTGTGTGGTCTGATTGGTTGGATTGACGTCTGGAAATAAATAATAATAAATAAATATCAGGTTTTTGTCAGCCTCCGTAGCCAAGTTGGTAGTGATAGTGACCCTGCCTAGGAAGCTGGAGGTTCCGGGTTCAAATCCCGGCGAGGGCATTCTTTGTGTATTTATTTATCACAAATGTTTGTTCCTTGGTCATGGCTGTTTATGTGTTTAAGTATCTATAATATCTATATGTATCTGTCTATTATACATATCGTCGCCTGGTACCCACATCACAAGCCTTAATTGAGCTTACCGTGGGACTAGGTCGATTTGTGATAAACATTTTATTTATATATATTTATTTATCTTGGGACATCTTACACAAATCGACCTAGTCCCACGGTAAGCTCAATTAAGGCTTGTGATGTAGGTACCAGGCGACGATATGTGTAATAGATAGATACATATAGATACTTAAACACATAGACAGCCATGACCAAGGAACAAACATTTGTGATAAATAAATACACAAAGAATGCCCTCGCCGGGATTTGAACCCGGAACCTCCAGCTTCGTAGGCAGGGTCACTACCAACTAGGCTACGGAGGCTGACTATAATAGTACATTACTATAGAGGCTGGGACGAAAGGGGTTGCCGGCTGAAGACATATAGACGGCCGAGCGAAGCGAGACCGGATAAGTCTGAGGCGGGAAACCCCATATTTGCAACCGAAATATGTATAGTGCTTTTCTCAAACATGCAAATAAACAACAAAAACATCAAAGTTTTTTTTGGCAGAGTGTCATGATGCCTGTGCCACAAATTTATGTGGAATGGAATTAAAAAAGAGCACTTTGCCGGCTTAGGCCTTCAAGATTTGTATTAAATTCTATTAACAACCTCTTGTCCTAGTCGCACCTGAAACGTCATACTTCGCAGCCTATATTATAAGGAATATAACAACAATGTTTCAATGCATGTTTGAGAAATAGTATTTTTTTTACAAAAAAATCGAGCAATTATATTTTTTTTAGCATTTTAAACCACGCTTATACTCGATACGCGACCAATTAACCATTTTTAGAATTTTTAATCTTTTGATATGTCAGATAATCAATGTCCAGTACGGTGATCCATATTTTTGCAATTTTGTAGGATGTTCGAACCAATAAAGGAGCTCTTTGCCCTCCCGATTGCAGTTTTCTATGGGGCACCCTCTCATTTTGTTATTTGATAAGTAAACCATATTTGTTTTTTTTTTTCAATTATTATAAACATGCCGTGTGGTGAGGGTAGTAAGAATACATTTATCACCACCCCAACTCCTCCTGCGGGTGTCGTAAGAGTCGACTTAGGGATTGAAGTGTCACTGACCATTTTTTGGCAACAATTGATGATGGGCAGCAGCATCATCATAGTGGACACATTACTGCGATCGCCAATCCGCTTGCCCAGCGTGGCGATTATGGGCATTTACCTCCTAATGCGTCTATACGCATAGTTAATAGGAGAGGCCAACGTCCAGCAGTGGACTAACATAGGCTGATGATGGTACTTATAGCTTTGCCTGATGGTGGTGCTCTTGAAGACGTTTTTCACGTCCACCAGCTTGGGGTCCACGCGGTCCCGCTTCCCACTGTTGGGACTGATCCTCTGCATCCTGTCTTTACGTTCTAGACCAGTACTTACGTCTATCAAACATGATATTATGGTGAATATAATTTTGGTACTTACCCTTCAAACATATTATCCACTCACTTGCTTTGATTTTTGCGATAGACTCTATCCCCCTTATTCATAAACGTTTGCTAACTTAACAAGCCACTAATAATTGTTTGTCCCTTTTGCTCTTATGGACACATTGTTAAGATCGAAAGGGATAAACAATTATTAGCGGCTTGTTAAGTTAGCAAACGTTTATGAATAAGGGGGTATGTCTATGTAAAATAAGAGTGATGACATGAAACAAAAGCTACATGAAGCAAGTGAGTGGTTAAAGGTCTAATTATAACTAACGTGATAGGGAATAGTCCCGGTTCTGAATTTGTATGGCAAGAACCGGGAACTCCCGGGGCTGGTACTGTACTTGTACAGAAACCCAGAACCGGGAGTCCAACCTATAACGTGAGAGTCAAACATATTAAAATATTAACGAACCGGGCTTTGACCGAGGGTGCTCCGGACGATTTATGCGTCGTTGGACTAAAAGTAAATTTGGCGATATATAAAAATGTCCACTTGCTTAGATTCGGGCGTATATAATTTTGACGAAGTATAAAAATGTTCACCTGTATATTAGACCAAATATAAACATGTTGCGACACTAGACTAAAAGTAAATATGGCAATGTATAAAAATGTCCACTTGCATAAGTTCGGGCGTATATAATTTTGACGAAGTATAAAAATGTCCACCTGTATATGATTGTTGGTGGTGATGAATTTGATCCGTATATGTATTATTATAATCCTGGACCTATAGTAAAGAAAGTAGTCATTTTTATATTCAGACTTGATTAGACTTAGACATTTGTACACTTTGAAAGTAGTCATTTTTATATTTCGACTTGATAAGACATAAACATTTTTATAATTTGATAGTAGTCATTTTTATATTCCGACTTGATAAGACTTAAGCATTCTAAAGTATTGGCTTTCTAACACTCGGGCCAATTTTATTTTATATGTAGTCATTTTTATACATCGCCATATTTACTTTTAGTCCAACGACGCATAAATCCTCCGGACGAGGACCCTCTTAATGGGTCGAAATATGTCGAGCATCATCAACTTAAGGTGCGTTCAAACCAAAAGAGCATTCGCTATTCTATCCCACGTTCTACGAAATCAACCAATCACGTTTTGTGTAACGATCGAATTTCGTAGAGTTCTTTTGGTTTGAACGCACCTTTAAATACGTGAGTAATCCCCGGTTCGATAATATTGTAATATTAAAGGTCATTGTGAGTTCCTAATAAAGAGGGTGAAGAGTGACCCAGGAGACCGTAACTATAGCAACGAGACAATACTCACAGCTTCGCCTGCTGCACAGCGAACCTGATGATTGTGCTCTTGAAGACGTTCTTCACGTCCACCAGCTTGGGGTCCACGCGGTCCCGCTTCCCACTGTTGGGACTGACCCTCTGCATCCTGTCTTAAGTTCTAGACCAGTACTTACGTCTATCAAACATGACTTTATAGTGAATATAATTTTGGTACTTACCCTTCAAACATATTATAGGTCTAATTATAACTAACGTGATAGGGAATGGTCCTGGTTTTGAATTTATATGGCAAGAACCGGGAACTCCCGCGTTTGGTACTGTCAAAGTCAAAGTCAAACTATTCTTTATTCAAGTAAGCTTATTAATAAGCACTTTCGAATCGTCTGACATTATCAAGAGAGAGAAAAAAAAATCTACTCTATTTGTTCTAATCTACTGTATTTGTATAGAAACCCAGAACCAGGAGTCCAACCTATAACGTGAGAGTCAAACATATTAAAATATTAAAGAACCGGGCTTTGACCGAGGGTGCTCCGGACGAGGACCCTCCTAATGGATCAAAATATGTCGAGCATCATCGACTTAAATACGTGAGTAATCCCCGGTTCGATAATATTGTAATATTAAAGGTCATTGTGACTTCCTAATAAAAAGGGTTCAGCTGCGACCATATATAACATGGACGTCTAACGCCAGCTCAAAAATGCCCCCAAAAGCAATTGTTCAATTGTGCCAAGATGGGCAGGACATTCTTAACACCGCGCATATTTCGTCGCAACATCTTTGACAAATGTTTATAGAATATAGCCAATCAAAACTTTGATGGACCAATCACAACTAATTTTAAATGGCGGTTTAAGTTTTTATAGGTTGATATTGACACTCATTGCCGTGATGCATGGAAGAGGGGGTGACAATTGTCAACTAAAATTCAGGACCGTTTTTGAAAGGCAATTTAATATGGCGTGAGGCTTCCATGTTTTATTTGTTCGTAGGGGTTCAGAGTGACCCAGGAGACCGTAACTATAGCAACGAGACAATACTCACAGCTTCGCCTGCTGCACAGCGAACCTGATGATTGTGCTCTTGAAGACGTTCTTCACGTCCACCAGCTTGGGGTCCACGCGGTCCCGCTTCCCACTGTTGGGACTGATCTTCAGCTGCATGAACTTGTCTAACAGCTGGTCTAGGTTCGCATCGACTACGGAATGCTGGAAATGAGGAGACGTTTTTGTTTAATATTTTTAATATCTTAATCGCGTGAACTTACGTTTAATTATATCCTGACGTTTCGGGCATTACGTTATACCCGAGGTCGCAGGCAGACTGGCGAGAGAATGTATAAACACCTTCGAGCTGCGCGGGTTTTTCGAACTACCCGCACTTGATCTAGATTATTCGTTTGTCTTTAAAATATGAGTGATAATCGTGAAAGTTTAAATTAATATATTTTTAGTATCGTCCATTGATGTCGTATTCATGAAATTATAAGTTGCTAAATATCAAAGCATATTTTTAGAATTATAACTAACGTGAGACTCAAACATTATGAATAGTGGGCTTATAGAATACTTTAAAATAAAACTATTTCGAACATAATCGGCCCAGCCGTTTTTGAATAACTACAGAACTCTACACTGAGCATGGCCCGACATGCTCTTGGCCGGTTTATTTTTTGGGGTGCTATCAAATTATTTTATTAAATATTTTATGGGATCCCATCTCGAACGTTGGTGAAGTCTGTGTGTTCTTTGACATATATATGACATGATTTATAATCATTTAATATAGTTTTTAAATACCTGTGTCCCCTTGGCTATAGCCTCCTCCCAGCACTGGACGGAGGCGGGCAGGTCGCCGCGGGTCTCCTCCAGCGCGGCCCGACACTCCCAGTAGCTTGACTATGTGTACACTATAATGCCCACCGGGCACAGCGAGGTCTCACCTGTGTCCCCTTGGCTATAGCCTCCTCCCAGCACTGGACGGAGGCGGGCAGGTCGCCGCGGGTCTCCTCCAGCGCGGCCCGACACTCCCAGTAGCTTGACTATGTGTACACTATAATGCCCACCGGGCACAGCGAGGTCTCACCTGTGTCCCCTTGGCTATAGCCTCCTCCCAGCACTGGACGGAGGCGGGCAGGTCGCCGCGGGTCTCCTCCAGCGCGGCCCGACACTCCCAGTAGCTTGACTATGTGTACACTATAATGCCCACCGGGCACAGCGAGGTCTCACCTGTGTCCCCTTGGCTATAGCCTCCTCCCAGCACTGGACGGAGGCGGGCAGGTCGCCGCGGGTCTCCTCCAGCGCGGCCCGACACTCCCAGTAGCTTGACTATGTGTACACTATAATGCCCACCGGGCACAGCGAGGTCTCACCTGTGTCCCCTTGGCTATAGCCTCCTCCCAGCACTGGACGGAGGCGGGCAGGTCGCCGCGGGTCTCCTCCAGCGCGGCCCGACACTCCCAGTAGCTTGACTATGTGTACACTATAATGCCCACCGGGCACAGCGAGGTCTCACCTGTGTCCCCTTGGCTATAGCCTCCTCCCAGCACTGGACGGAGGCGGGCAGGTCGCCGCGGGTCTCCTCCAGCGCGGCCCGACACTCCCAGTAGCTTGACTATGTGTACACTATAATGCCCACCGGGCACAGCGAGGTCTCACCTGTGTCCCCTTGGCTATAGCCTCCTCCCAGCACTGGACGGAGGCGGGCAGGTCGCCGCGGGTCTCCTCCAGCGCGGCCCGACACTCCCAGTAGCTTGACTATGTGTACACTATAATGCCCACCGGGCACAGCGAGGTCTCACCTGTGTCCCCTTGGCTATAGCCTCCTCCCAGCACTGGACGGAGGCGGGCAGGTCGCCGCGGGTCTCCTCCAGCGCGGCCCGACACTCCCAGTAGCTTGACTATGTGTACACTATAATGCCCACCGGGCACAGCGAGGTCTCACCTGTGTCCCCTTGGCTATAGCCTCCTCCCAGCACTGGACGGAGGCGGGCAGGTCGCCGCGGGTCTCCTCCAGCGCGGCCCGACACTCCCAGTAGCTTGACTATGTGTACACTATAATGCCCACCGGGCACAGCGAGGTCTCACCTGTGTCCCCTTGGCTATAGCCTCCTCCCAGCACTGGACGGAGGCGGGCAGGTCGCCGCGGGTCTCCTCCAGCGCGGCCCGACACTCCCAGTAGCTTGACTATGTGTACACTATAATGCCCACCGGGCACAGCGAGGTCTCACCTGTGTCCCCTTGGCTATAGCCTCCTCCCAGCACTGGACGGAGGCGGGCAGGTCGCCGCGGGTCTCCTCCAGCGCGGCCCGACACTCCCAGTAGGCGGCAAGGGAGGGCGCGTGTGGAAAACGAGTACGAATAGCTCGCAGCCAACGGGCGCATTGTTCCCAGTCGAAACCCTGAAAATAATAGTACATTGTGCATCAAGGGACCTTCAAGTACGGAATAACTAACGAGAGTGTTATTCTCTAGTTAATATTGCTCGAGTTAGTATTCTGCTTCCGACCGTGATACATACAATGTTTTTCATCACATTTACCGACAAAAAAATAAGTTTTAAGACCACAGACAACATAACCTCAAGACGTAGCATAGCCGGGCGACCCCCTCTGTCACGCATACGGTGAATTCACTCCATATTAGAGCCACGCCTCCATTGCTAACTTCAGTCTGCGGCCGGCGTTCATGAGATAATTACGACAGTTTTAACGTGATTTACATCATGCAAAATGCATTACTGTTGCGTGAAATTGTGTAGCAAGAATACAAAAACATGTAGTGTGCAAAAAGATGGTATTTCGTCTCACAAGTGAGCAATTTTTTATAAATTTCAATTAAAATTAAAAATAGTTTAAGCATAAAATCTAGTGCACTCGTTGATGTCTTTTTACAAAGTCTCTTTCTAATACTTTGCACGAAGTATAACTCCCTCCTTGTCTAGCGTAACGAGCAGGTAGGCCGTCTGAACTAGGGATGACCGTAGAGTATGTTTATTTACTATCGATAAGGTAATTAAAGATGAATTAAAATCTTTATTCTCAATCGTACCCAGCAACAGACTCTGCGGTGGAGTCTCCGTATCCGAAGTAGTGATGTTGTTCAAGTTAATTATATTATTATTCGCGATCGGTAACGACATCTATGCATTACAATGAGAAAAACCCTAATTTTGCCTGTTACCTATCGATTATAATGTACTAAAGCACAATCCTCAGACTAGATGGCGTTACCGGTCCTAAAATCGACAAGTAATGACTGAATGCCTCAATAAACTGTCTTGCACTACCTATCCGTATGAACGGTGTGTTTTTATTTCTCCCACATTTCTAAACGACTGGTACAAAGTGGTCCTTAACGAACGGATATAAGAGCTATATTGGTGTAACAACGAACTTAACCTCAATCATCGATTGCATTTTGTGTTTAAAAATGGATAAAAACTGCAATTTAAAGTGAAAAGACTACATAATAAGTGATAAACGGACTCAATAAGTGTATAAAAACGTTGGTGTGTATATCTCCACTATGGAAGAATATGTAAAAGAACAAGAAAACGTGTACGCGTTGTTGGCGAAAACTATTACCAATTATAAGAAATCTCCCAAACAAAGACTAACTACTGGTTATGTGCAATTACGAATGGAAATACTTACCGAATATTGGACTCAGTTTCACAGCAATCACATGGAAATGTTAAAGTTAGTAGCTAAAAAAGATCGTGCACAATATGAGTACTTCACAAAAGATTATTTTACGGAAGTAGAAGAACAATACGTCGAATTACGGGCCGATATGATGGACTTGTTATTGAAGTTAAATTTACAAGGTGGAGATAGTACGTCGAGTTCGCGTAACCCTTCAACTGCCTCTAGTGTTAGCGACGAAGTGCGGTTGCCCAAAATTAACATCCCTCAATATTCGGGCAGTTATCACGAGTGGACTTCATTTCATGACATGTATACATCGCTAATACATAACAAAACCACACTCAACAAAGTGCAAAAAATGCATTATTTGAAAAGTTGTTTATCCGGAGAAGCGGAACAATTACTTAAGCATATAACTATTAGCGAAAGTAACTACGACATGGCTTGGAATATTTTATTGAACCGCTACAATAACAAACGCATAATTGTAAACACTATTCTGTCACGATTGGTAAATCAACGAAAATTAACTACGGGTACATCGAAAGGGTTACGAGATTTATTGGACACGACAAGCGAGTGTTTAAATAAGTTGAAAAATCAAGACATTCAAGTGGATACATGGGATATGCTGGTAATTCATTTGATTGTAAATAAGCTAGATTCCGAGTCACACAAAGAGTGGGAGCTAGAACTAGGTTCCCTAGACATTAGTGAATTACCTACCTTGAATATGCTAACCAAGTTCCTCGACAAACGATTCCGTGTTTTGGAAATGATTCAAGCCCCATCGTCGAATGCCACTGTGAATAAAAAAAGTTTTCATATAAATAAAAGTGATCAGAAATGCATTTTTTGTAACCAAGACCACCTACTATACAATTGTAAAGAATTTACAAAACTTGCAGTAGATAAGAGAGTGGAGTATGTGCAAGGCGGGCGGCTTTGCTTCAATTGCCTGGTACCAGGGCATTCTGTCAAATTCTGTAAACACCGATCATCTTGCCGCCGATGTGGGAGAAAACTTCACTCTCTGCTGCACAACACGTGGAACCCGCAGCCACCGTCGACTGCACCGCTTCCCGAGACATCAGAACCGCTTCCCGAGAGTAAAGAAGATATCAAGGAAGAAAAAGAAGATAAAAATAAAAAGAGTATTACAGCTCACCTCACTCTGGGGACACGCGCGGTGATGTTGCCGACTGCATTAGTGCAAGTAAAAGCTAAAGATGGAGAAAAACACTTGATGAGGGCGCTGTTAGATCCTTGCTCAGAAGAATCCTTTGTTACTGAGGCCGCAGCACAAAGGCTTAGACTACGACGTACAGCCATCAGTGGACATGTTACTGGAGTTGGTCAAATGAATACTCAGTTTAGGTATTCAACGGAGATAGAGTTCTCATCAAGAATCGAGCCTGAAGTGAAGATGAAAGCAACGGCGTACGTTATACGTCGCAGCACCGACATTATGCCGGAGAATAAAATGAAGATTGAAGAGTGGAAGCATATAGAGAAGTTGTGTCTCGCAGATCCGTCATGTCATACACCAGGTCACATCGACTTACTTTTAGGAGTCGAAGTTTGGAGCGAAGTGATTAAACCTGGAGTTGTTAAAGGCCCCTCAGGAACCCCTATAGCGCAAGATAGTCACCTGGGGTGGATAGTATCCGGAAATGTGATGACGGATCACACTGCCACCAAAAACATTGTCAGCATGCATCTCAAGGTCGATTTAAACAGCATGCTGAAGAAGTTCTGGGAGTTAGAAACTATAGAAGAAGAAAGCATTACACTAACTTCAGACGAGAAGAAGGCAGAAGATATTTATGAGAAGACACACAAAAGGAGAGAAGATGGTCGCTACGTGGTCAGACTGCCATTTAAAGAAGATCCACCCGTCTTACCACGTGACTCCCGAGAGATAGCAATAAAGAGATGGATATCGCTGGAAAGGAGACTAGAGAAGACACCAAAGTTAAAGGAAGATTACCACGATGTATTACAAGAATATATCGATTTGGGACACATGGAGAAAGTTAGTAATAAAGAAATACCCGAGAATTGCGCATACTTACCACACCATGCTGTTGTGAGAGAAAATAAAGAAACTACCAGAGTAAGAGTAGTTTTCCACGCGTCTGCCGCTGGCACTAATGGAGTAACATTAAATGATGGATTACTCGTTGGTCCCACTCTGCAAGAAGATTTACGTGACATACTGCTGAGATGGAGAACACACAAAATCGCTTATGTCGCCGACATCATTAAAATGTACCGGCAAATTCTGGTAGATGAAGCTGACACCAATTATCAGAGAATTGTCTGGAGAACCAAGGCTGACGCACCGATAGAAGATTATAGACTCCTTACTGTCACATTCGGGACTTCCTGCGCTCCTTATCTGGCCATCAAAACATTGCGCCAAGTTGCGTTAGATGAGGGTAAAGAATATCCTGAAGCACAGCGTATTATTCTGGAAGATTTTTACATGGACGACGTTCTGTCAGGTCATGAAACGGAAGATCAAGCTACACTACATCAGAAAGAGATCACGGCAATTCTAAAAAAGGGTGGATTTGATCTGCAAAAATGGAGTTCAAATAGTGAAACATTTATGAAAGAGATTGTACCTGTAAAACGATCACCAAATTCCCAAAGAGAAGTAGATAGACACGACAGTATTAAAACTTTGGGTATAATTTGGAACACAAAGGAAGATAAATTACAGATAACGAATAATTTAAAGGACTTACCTGAACAGCCTATTACCAAGAGAAATGTTTTGGCAGATATAGCTTCATTGTTTGATCCGATGGGTTGGCTGGCCCCGGCGGTAATAATTGCCAAAACATTCATGCAGAAGTTATGGTCACTTGGAGTAGGCTGGGATGAAGAGCTTGCTGATGACATTAAAGCAGATTGGTTGAAATTCAGGAAGGAGATTCCAGCGTTAAGTGAAGTCAAAATTAATCGCTGGATACACACCACTGCAGACAGAAGTTCCATGGAAATCCACGGGTTCGCTGATGCCTCGATGTGTGCTTACGCCGCTGTAATCTACGTCCGAGCCGTGGACACCAATGGAAGGATTCAAGTGTCTCTACTCATGGCTAAAACTAAAGTAGCCCCTTTGAAGCAAGTGTCCATGCCGAGGCTGGAGATGTGCGCTGCTGTGCTGCTGGCTAGACTGCTGAAGCACGTGGTGAATCAGCTGAAAGTACAAAAACACCAAGTATTTGCATGGTCTGATTCCAAGGTTGTACTTTCGTGGATAAAAGGAGACCCAGGTCGATGGACGCCTTTCGTGAAGAATCGGGTCACTGAAATAAAGAACGTGGAAGAGATAAGTGGATGGTACTATGTCAATACTAAACACAATCCCGCAGACCCTGCATCGCGAGGAGTGATGCCAAGAAAACTGTTGTCCAATGAGCTGTGGTGGGATGGACCGGCATTTCTTAAGGAGCCAACCATAGAACTGCCGGGAACCGAGGTACCTGAAACAGACTTAGAATGTAGAAAAACAATTAAAACTTTAGTTACAAATAAAGAAGCTGAAGAAGATTTAATACTAACCTTGATACGCCGATACTCGTCGCTTGGAAAACTGGTGAGAATAATCGCATACTGTCGAAGATGGATGCTGCACCTGAAAAGGAAAAAGGATAATGAAAAGCACTTACCAATTTTCCTGACGACTGATGAGAGAGAGGAGGCGCTTACCATTTGCTTGAGACGATCCCAGGAAATCGAATTTCGTGAAGAGGTTGATGACTTGAAGAATAAGAGACAGCTGAAAAAAAGAAGTCGTTTGTTATCACTCAGCCCCTTTTTAGATCCAAAGGGTGTGTTGAGAGTAGGTGGCCGGCTACGCCATGCTGATTTAGGAGCCCAACAGAAGCACCCCATCATAGTAACAAAAGACAATCCTCTATTACCTCTTCTTTTAGCAGAAGCACACAGCAGCACTCTTCATGGCGGTCCACAGCTGATGGTAATATATTTACGGTCAAAATACTGGTTACTTAACGTGACTAATAAAGTGAAGAAATATGTACGTAACTGCGTCGTTTGTATCCGGCAGAGAGGAGAAACCAGTAACCAACTCATGGGCGATCTCCCTGCGGTCCGTGTCAAACCCGCAAAACCCTTTTTGATCAGTGGAGTAGACTTTGCTGGACCTATAAACGTACGTATGAGCAAAGGTCGTGGAGCTAAATCAACCAAGGCGTACATATCACTGTTCGTCTGCATGGTAACCAGAGCTTTCCACATTGAGTTAGTCAGCAGTTTGAGTACAGAGGCATTTCTAGCAGCTTTAAGAAGATTTGTGTCCCGACGCGGACGTTGCGCAGAAATGTGGAGCGATCATGGTACCAACTTTGTAGGTGCCAAAAAGGATTTAATTGCCATGTGGCGCCAAGGTCAAGCGAGAATCCCAGAGGAGTTCGCAGCCCTATTAGATAACATGAGGATCAAATGGAAGTATATTCCTCCTGCAGCTCCAAACTTTGGTGGTATATGGGAGGCCGGCGTAAAATCTGTTAAGTATCACATGAAAAGAATCGTAGGAAACGCCACGCTCACTTTCGAAGAAATGGCTACGTTACTTACCCAGATCGAAGCTTGCCTCAACTCGCGCCCTCTATACCCACTTAATGATGACCCAGACTCCTTGCAAACGTTAACACCTGGGCATTTTTTAACCTTTGAGCAGCTCGTCGGTATCCCTGATGATGACTACACCAACTTTAAGATTCATCAGCTGTCTAGATGGCAATTAACGCAAAAGATGTTGCAAGATTTCTGGAGACAGTGGCAAAAGGAATATTTGACACGTCTTCAGCAACGTCCTAAGTGGAACCGCATAACTCAAGATCTAGATATAGGCGATTTGGTATTGGTCAAAGACCAGAGACTCCCGCCTGGGAATTGGCCTATGGGTCGTATCACCGGAAAACACCCAGGCCCTGACGGCTTAACTCGGACATATGACATAAGAACGATATCTGGTGTCATTCAAAGATCAATAAGTAAATTATGTATTTTACCTCGTGTAAAGGACTCCGTCCTTTCCGGGGGAGTATGTTCAAGTTAATTATATTATTATTCGCGATCGGTAACGACATCTATGCATTACAATGAGAAAAACCCTAATTTTGCCTGTTACCTATCGATTATAATGTACTAAAGCACAATCCTCAGACTAGATGGCGTTACCGGTCCTAAAATCGACAAGTAATGACTGAATGCCTCAATAAACTGTCTTGCACTACCTATCCGTATGAACGGTGTGTTTTTATTTCTCCCACATTTCTAAACGACTGGTACAGATGTCTATACCGGCAGTCTGTTTATTATCGATAAGATATTACGATTATATTCAATTATCCTCAAATAAATTCTGGTTTAGTGTAAAGTGTAGAAGTATAATTTTCAATAATATTATTATGTTAAATAATATTGTGTATCTTCTCTAAATGCCTAAACATGAAAGAAATGTGGATGAATGCTACAAAACGGCCACATGATTGGTTTCCTGCTCCTAGCAGTATGATATGTTCTCGACACTTTAAACCGGAATATTTCAAATTAACATAATCGAATTTGATATAGAGCGTATTTTAATGGTAGTTTTTTGGTAACTTTGTAACTACGAGTTAATGATTGTACAAATAAAAGTATATTTTATAAAATTGTTTTATTTATTATCTCAGAAAAGATATATTGTGATATTAATATTTGACCGCAACTTTGTCTGCGTGGATGATGATGATAAAATAACTATCCTTTGTCCTTTCCCGGGTCCTAAACTATCTCCATTCCAAATTTCATCTAAACCGGTTTAAATGTGTAGGTAGATGAAGACACAGCAGACAGACAGTACAAATATATTTTTTATATAAAATGTATTTTATTTGTCACTCCAGAAGTTGCGGGTAGAAGCTAGTATCATAATCAAACACCGGTTTCGCGGGGGCAAAAATGTACCAGTGCTAGTGATTCATTAAATATCGACTTAGTTTATCGACATCAATAAAAATAAAATTTTAACCATCATTATCATAACTAAACTAATGGCTAAGTTGGAATACGTTTAACTATGTGCAAACTTCTTTCATTTATACTTATCGCAACTATAAACAACCGATATCTGACGTTGACTGTGTCGAGTCACTTTTGACAACCATTGAATCGTTGAATAATTTATCTGGTACCTATAACAATATTATTTTGCATTTCGATCAATTACTTAAATCTACCTTTTTGTTTCTTAAGGCGGTTAAAAATGCCATGCAAGAAAAAAGATCATTCACCTTCCTGTAGGCTTAGCACAGGATTAGTGCGACAATATGTCGCCGCGAGATAGACTATCCATCCCTCTTTTATTCATACAGTTAGTAAAAGATGGAAAATTTATCTCGCGGCGACATACTGACATACCAATCATGTGCTAAGCATACTGGAATGAAAAGTGCGATTATTGTTTCCTGCTGTAGTTAAATGATTTAAATGCTTATATAAAAAAGGTATTTCTGAAATCACCTAGTTAAAAGAATAAAAATATTTCACCAAATGATACCGAACGTTCCTTTGCCACCACAGCCGACGATAATACGATGGGTAACATGGATGAAAGCGGCTTTTTATTATCATGGCTAAAATGGATATTGTCACCCAGGCGACGAAGATTAAAGTCTGAAAATGTTGATTGCATATTTTCAAAATTATATTAAATATTAAAGATAGTTAATTCCTTAAAAAGTTTATTTTTTTGTATGTAATTTTATTCTTCATTAAAATTCTTGAAATTACACAACGGTTGTACGTCATTTTTATCGATATCAAACTATAAAATTATTTTAAAGTGTCCTCGCACTATTAAACGTCAGTACAGATTTGCCCCCGCGAAACCGGTGTTTGATCATAATATATCTACATCTGCGGGGATGATGATGATAATGATAAAGATGAATGAAATATCGTATGTCCTTTCCCGGGTCTTAAATAATCTCCATTTAAAATTTCATCTAAATTGGCTCAGCGATTTATGCGTGTAGTGTAGACTCAGTAAACTGATAGACATACTTTCGCATTTATAGTATGCATTAGTACGGATATGGATTCACGGTTTTGTCGGTAAGTCACTGACAAATATCGAATTGTGAAAGCGATAGACATTGTAACCATCGATACTTTTATCGACATTCGGAAATCACTAGCGACCGGCGGACATTTTTGTTTTACACCTCATTGACCTTGAAACGACGAATCACAACACAGTTAGCTCATGTTACGCCGCCCGCACCTCAGCATTTTTGGCAGCAACGGTTTAAATGAAATAATTGTCTAAAGCTACGTCTTTAGGTTATGTTGTCTGTGTTTAAGACAAAATATTATTCTATGACGTACTGACTGACATGTCTATTACTCCCTAGGGAATATTACTTTTCTATTACTCCCGCTACGCATGCAAGCAATGGCGTGCTTAGACAGCAAGTGTGATGAAAAGATATTTTCCTAACTAATGCGCATTAACGAACTTTTCGCGCGCGGTAAATTCTCTTTTTGACGCACTTGTTATGAAAATAATTGTCCCTTACACGTGCAAAAACTTTTTTTTAACTCGGGTGATTGTCGCCCTCATTTCACTCGGGCTCTAACTTTCACCCTCGCCGAAAAAGAGTTTTCCCGCACTAGTTAGGAAATGTACTATTTTAGTGCAGATGGTGCGTTTTTTAGGCTCTAAAGTAGAGGCATCGTAAGAAGTCGTTTTTGACAGCTCACAATAGTGTTGTGAAACGCTCGATTTTACTGTCGTAAAATTTTCAGTCAAGTGCGTAAGAGCGTTAGATCTGGTACTTGCCATTAAAAACAAAAGTGTTTTAGGTAATCCGAACTAAAAAAGTGTTTGGTAATCTTACTTAGAATCATTACGTTGGTAAACTTGCGTGCTAGCTCAGAGTGCAATGTAGGTATGCCAAATAGAGAAATGCCGTATATACAGTATATAAAGTCACTAAAACCATTTATTAAAATCAGAGCACATGTAGGTGATAAATAACGTAGTGGTACATAAATTATTATCCTACGAAAAATAAAATTATACGTGATTTTATAACAATTTTGACATTTATGTGGTTGTCAAGTTCAACCCAGTCTGCAAAGCCGCGTATCCATCGGGCACACGGGCTCGCGAGGACCTGTCGCAACTATAACAAACTTTTAGAAAATATGTGCGTACCTACTATTATAGCAATTATTCGTACCTCCATAAAAAAGGTTTACTTATTTATTTCGATTGACGTATCGGTAAATTGCAGCAACAGTAGTAACATCACTATTCCGTACAGGCAACAATGAAGTTTGACATTTGCTCCATTATACTAACTGTGAATATTTACAGAACTTCATGTGCAAACAAACGTCAAAAACGACTTCTTACGATGCCTCTACTTTAGTGCGAGATGTGTGTCATTTTACGTCAGGTCCGAAACTTCGGAGGGCCATCTGCACTAAAAAACGTCGTACGAGACACGTGCAAAAACGAAATTCGTAACTCGTGTCGATTTAAAATACTCCCTGTCGGTCGTGTTTTAAAACATCGCCACTCGTTTCGCATTACATGTTTTTCGCACTTGTGTGGTAATGTACTATTATTATACAAATGTTGAAATTGGGATTTATCAGCACTTGTATTGGAGATCTTCGTGAAACCGACACGAGTTGAATCAACACGGAATATCATGCTTTTCAAGCATATTAATTGCAATAGCATATTCAATGTTCGAATTTCCTTTTAGCACGTGTATCATACGATATTTTTCAGTACAGATACCCCAAAGTATTGATCTGACAAGAAATGAACCACTTCTCTAGTAGGTATTTAATTATACATAGTTATAATGTCTCAAAAAGTTTATATTACATCACTCACTACGCTCGTTTCATAAAAACTCGTGTTTTATTTACTATCTCTCATTATGCATGGTTGCATAAACTACTATTACCGTAAATATAATTAGAATTTAATCCTCACCTCTCTTAATAACTCTGTTAAGTCATTGAGCGCACCCAAAAGTACATCATCATTTGGCTCATCAGAATTCAAAGTTGTATCATGATCGCTATCATTCATACACACGCTATCACTGACATAGCTAACCCGGCCTCTCCACTTTGTCTTATCAGTGAAATCATCATCATTCATACAATCTGTATAAGAATCATTGTCGCTATCATGCTCTAATTCTATATTCTCTTTATTTTCCTCATCAAATTCCTTCGGCGACACTTTCAATGGTTTTTCAGGTAAATGATGTATTCCAAAGCATTGTAAATGATGGTAGGCATGTATGGATTTTCCTCGAGATGCAAGCCATTTTTGGAGTCTGTTCTGAAGTTCTTGGGGGCGAGGAGTGAAAGATATGGGTGTTTGTAGGCGCACTCGTTTGCGTTCACTCTTGATGGCTGATGTTACTGTATCTTGTTTGACTTTGTCGTCTTCATTTGTGTTGGTGATGTCAATTTCATTTAGTTTTTCACCTGAAAAAGAATATTTGTAATGATCGTTTTCATAAAGGACTATGCGTCAAAATGGACCAAAATCCAACAGTGAGGCAGTATTGTCATTAAGGTCTGCTTAATGTACTTTATTTCATTCTATAGATGCAAAGTTAAATTTCATTGGATAATTTTAATAAGTAGTGTTCCAGACACCAATCATCATTGTATTTACTCTGACTAAAATACAAAAATCTCAGTTTTGCTATGGAATAAAACGCCCAGTAATAGTAGATTACATGCCAAGGCTGTTCAAGTGGGAAATGTCTTGGATGATGTGTAACAGCCAAGGGGTTATATTATTTTTCTACTCAACGGCAGGCGGCAACTTCATTTAGCATAGGGGCCGGCAAAGAGATGTTTGCCGGCCAGAGGGCAGAAAAATAAATGTAAATGCTAATGACACAACTTTCAGCTCTGTTGTTTTTTGGTCCACTTTCCATACAATATTGCCCTTAGTCCTTTGATGAAACTGTTGGTACAGTCAAGTGCAAAAATAAGTATCGAAAGAATCCACTCATAAATATGTTATGACGTTCTTATTACACAGAATTAGAGTATCCTGGGACATTCTTTTGAATGTTTTTTTATACACTTTTTTTGTCTTTGACTGTATATTGGAAGTTTCGTCTTGATGTAGGTCCGGTTATTTGTACAGATGTTATGCATGTGCATAATCTTTGTTGGCACAATGATCTCTAGTATCCATTGCATTGAAGCTGACCAACACAAAGATGAATTAGAATGTTTCAGTGCAATTACAAAGGGAAAAAATTTTGTATCATGAGAAACTTGCAATCAGTATGAGTTTGCCAATAAAAAATATTGTGGTCCGTAAAACTAAAAAGTAATGTTCTAAGTATAGTTATCTATCTATGAGTGAAATAAACTAAGAGAAATGATGGATGAAATAAAAATCCCTGGAGCAAAATAGATTAAAAATAACTTCCATACCAATAGATGACCATTTATGGAAACAGTTGCCCAGCTCCTTCTTGCTAATCCTCTTAAGATGGACTGCGGAGATAGACCGGCGTACAGGATTGTCGGAAGGCTTGGCGAAGTTTGTTCCGAACATGGTGTGCCGTTTGCTGGCAATCAAGCTACCTTGCTGTAGGACCTAGAGCGAAGATGTAATAATAATAATAATATGTTTATTGCATACCATGGTATTTCAGGTGTTACAAGATCGTATGTATCACATGGACCCCGTTGGGGTGTAGCAAAATATTCTTCTAACAATTATAACTTAAAATTAGCTTAAAATTAAAATTAAATGTAGGTGGTACAGTTGTTGTTGCACATCTCATTAAAATACGCTTTAACACTGTTAAGAAACTCAATAATTTTAACAGCTATTGCTATAAGAAATTGTGTGCATACCTGGGTCATTTTTTTAATGTTTGCCTGCGGTCTAATTGCCCTGTCCCAAAAAAAATGTACACCAATGGTTGTGGCAATTAGAGCCAACCCAGGCATACTTTAACCCTCTGCCACTGACGTGGTCACGTGACGTGAAATTATTGAATCTTGTTATCAACATCGTAATGGCGTAATTGCAAAATACGGGTGTCTGATAGACGTAACTTCAGTCGCAGAGGGTTAAGAGTATGACCCACCTAAGAATCTTATTACCTTTGTTGGTGGAGTAGCTACCTACTTGATTTTGGCGAAATCTCATATGCAGGGATCCAAGGGCTTAGGTATGCCTAGGTGCTGTTTTAACTATAAAGTACTATCATATCATAGGGCAATGACCCCCCCCCCCCCTGAACGAAGTCATGGATCCTGAGCTTGATCTTATGACAAAAAGAAGTGTTGATATGTGTGAAAAAATCCAATTAGAACATGAAATTACATACCTTTTGTAGAAAAATGGGATCTCTATGCAACCTGTCGGCATCACTTAATTCTGTCTTCTGAACAGTTTTCGGCTTATAAAGACGATCAAACACAGACTCTCTATTTTTAGTAGCACTCAGCGGCCGCATTGGTAACATACTTTTTCTAGAAACCTCTGTGTTCACAGAAATTTTGGACTGATTTATTGGTGCCATAGTTTTTCGGGTTAATTCTTTTGGTTTTTCAGTCACTTTGAATTGATTTACAGGTAGCATACTTTTTCTAGTAGATTCTTTAGTTTTATCACTTGCTTTTGTTTGTGTTTCTGGTAATTTTAATTGGTTAGTCATCTTAATAGGAGCCAAGGATTTCCTTGCAATATTTTGCACATTTTTGGCAGCATTCATTGGCTGTTTATTAACAAATTTAGCTATAATCTTGTTGCTACTAACAAAGTCTTTTTTCTCAGTATTTTTAAGAGAAACAGCACTCTTCACCACTATTTTAGGGTCATTCTTAGCTTCAGCTAATTTCTGGATGTTTCCATTGGTCATACTTGGTTTATTCTTTTCCAGAACAGGTTTCTTTTGTGGTATTGGGGCTGTAAGAGGTCGTTTGGAAATACCATTGACGCTAAAATTGTTCTTTACTTCTCTGGTTGTATTGGTATACTTAAGATTGCTTTTTGATAAATCATTCTTGGGTTTAATGGTACTATTAAGTGTTTTATTAGCAAGGGAAGCCGTCGACGGCGCCCTGGAGAGGCTCTGCCCATCATTTTTATTGTACTTCTTGAGATTTAACTCCCGTAACTGAAATTAGTATAAGAAAATAGTAACTGGAATGAGAATCAGATAAATTATTACTTATAATAAAGTGATGTATGACACTATGATCCACTCAGAATATTTATTTGAAAGGAAATATAAATAGGATTCACTCATAGGTTTAATGAGGTATTTACCTTATCAATTCTAGCTTTTTCTCTAGCGATACGCTCTTGTCGAGCCTTGTTCAAACGTTCTTCCATAGATTCCATGATTAAATAACGCAAACACAACACAATTATTCAACTTCCTAATCTTGAGTACAGAATGTGCAGATGGAAATGGAAATGATAAAACCAAACCAAACAACACAACACAACCGCTTTTCAACATTTGACCGATTTGACGGTTAACCGCCCATATTCGAAAATAACTTTGAATTTGGCGTAGGCTTGTTTAAGCGGCTGTTTTAATCGCGGCGCACAACACAGGTTATGCTGTAAATGTAGGTAAAACTTTTATTCGTTTTTAAATAATGTCAGCCTGCATTGTTCGATAGATACACAGTAGATTTTAAACTAAATAATTAAAATATTCTCCTTAATAGCAAACTAGAAAATTTACGAAAGATGGCCACAAAGAAGGAAGACCTTTTAAAAAGATTTAAAGAAGAAAGAATAGCAAGGGAAAAAGCTAGAATACAAATGGTTAGTACTTAATCATTTATCGTTATATGTTCTTGAAAACGTGTCAATGTTAAATCAAACACATGCGATCAATTAATTAACTTTTAAACTTATTTTCAGTTGCATGACATGAATCGAAAGAAGTACAGTAAAAACGATGAAAATGCTTGGAAGTACAAATCAAATACTTCTTTAAACATATCTAGTGAAAAATCTCCAGTTAAGAATATCGCTTACAAAAATGGTCCTATTTTTGCAAGAGGTATAAAAAATCCTATCAAAAAAGTGAGATTTCAAAAGCATTTTACTATAACTAGCTTTGGAGAAAATTGTTTAAATGTATCTGCACCTGTGTGCGGTAATGCATCTTTCTCAAGTGATTCGTCTACAAAGAGAAGAAGCTTGCATGTCACTACGGCAGAGCGGAATGAATCCTTCGAGTACATTTCACCAACTTCGACAACGGATGTGTAATATAATAATAATTTTGCCTTATTTTATAAAGGGTGGTAATTTGATATTTCAATTCTGAGACGAAATTCTGTGAATAGATTGACTGCTTAGTGCCCAATATATTGGTTCTCTGAATACATAGTGCTAATGTTAATTATTTATAATTGATGCTACATAAAATATTCACTGTCTTAAAGTTAGTAAGCTGGACCTTAATTTAATTTAATTTGATAATAAACAGTAATTTATATTCTATTCATGAGTGTTACTTATTTATATAATATTTCATAGTTTTTTTTTTTACTATGGGGGTAGGCGGATAAATGCTGAGAGTACCTTCTTTGTATTTTTAAAAAGGAAATAGTATTTCAATCAAGTTTCAATAAGGCAGTTAAAAATGTATTTGAAATAGTTTGGTAGTTTGACAGCTGACCAGTGTTGCCAGGTCTCCTGATATTTCAGGAGATCTACTGATTTTGGGCTATGTCTACTGATCTACCGAATTTTCAGCAGATTCTCCTGATTTTTCGTAGTTCACTTCTACGTTAAGATTTTTTCATTGAAAACGGAACGCTGGTGCCGGTGGCACTAGTTTGGAATGGAAATCGGATGCGATATACATTCCAAACTTGATTAGACTTTTCATTTTGGATCTCAGCATGATGTGTTATTTTACGGTGTTTGATTTTGGTTTGCATGATGAGTTCTAACAAAAATTAAAAAATCTGCAGGAAAGGGGTCTTGATCCCCGCTCCGGTTCGTTCCTGAAGCAAAGACTGTCCATCGCGATTCAGCGTGGAATCGCTGCGAACGTGATGGCACCTTCGCGTCGGGAACCAATCGGGGCGGTTTGGATGGGTAGCTCCTTTTAAGGCGTTTTTTTTTTCGGTTTAATTTTATTGAAGTTAATATTATAATATTACTTTTGCTAATTTATTTTTTAAGATTTTGTTTGTAGTTAATATTAGTCCTAAGTAGGTAGTTATTGTTTTTTAATATACTTGTTTATCCAGAGAGGAAATTTTTTCAGAAATAAATTCAGAAAAGTAGGTAATTCACTCATCGTATGAAAATGAGAAAATAAATCTTCAAAGAC
>JALPQI010012429.1:0-36230 GCA_025490895.1 Thaumatotibia leucotreta | reverse complement strand
GGTTGCAGATGTATACCTACATAATTATTGCTTACCTTTAGAGCTTTTCTAAATTTGGTAGACATAAGGCTGAAGAGAATTGGGTTTAATACAATGCTAAACCAGCTGTTGACCGCTATAACTTTGTATCCGAGCCCCCACCACTGAAATACAAAGTAATAACGTGTTTAGTCTAAGGATTTCTCAAATGAGGTTAGGAAGAAAGGATGCTAAATACTTACCTCAACGAAGCCTCTCAGCTGTTGTAAGTTCATGGCGGAGATCATGACTCTGATGGCGAAGAACGGCAGCCAGCATACGAGGAAAGACAGCGTCATAGCTACTGGAGACAGAATCGCGATATTAGGTATAAGCTAGGACTAGCATTTTCAACGTTGTTGTCATACACTTACCTATTAATTTGTTAACTTTGCTTCTTGGATTTCTATAGTTAAAAATCTGATCTCTTGAGTTTTTCTTCAGTTTGACATTAACTTTAAACGCGATCATGGAGTATACAAACGTCATTATTAATAGTGGTATTAAAAACGTTACAACTGCTAATACTCCATTCACAACCCTAGCCAAAGCCGTTGGAATCGTAAAACAAACAGATGATTGTTGAGTCTTGATTACTGAAACGGTGAACATTTCTGGGAAAGTTTCCAAAATCGCTATAAGCCACAGTATAGCTATTATTTTGATTACTCTTCGCCACACTGGAGTTGATTTTAGCAGTAAGGGGTGCCATATAGCCAAATATCTCTCAATAGATAGAGCGGTCATGGTCAGAATGCTGTTATTCCATAAGCAGACCACACAGACGAAATGTATTTGGCACGCTAACTGGCTGAATGTATAAGCATCACTCATTTGCTCGTGTACTTCCAATAGTATGCCAAAGGTGACTATCAAGTCCGTCACGGCTAAGTTGAACAAATAGTAATTAGTAGCCGTATGCATAGATTTATCGTAGTAAATTACAACACATGTCATCAAATTCCCTATGAGACTGAACACAAATATGCAGAACATGGAGACTGAATATATTACTTTAGAGTAAACATATTCTTTTCGCAAGGCATCTTCTAAAAAGTCTGCCCACATTTCATAATCAAACTCGTTAGATATATTTGAAATTTCTTTAGACATTTTCAATACATAGTCATTTCTAAATTGCAATTCACTTTAATGACTATGTTTATGTCCAGTAACATTTTCCGTGCGAACTAAGAGGCGGTATAATTCCTAATGACCACGTACATATTGGATTGTTTGCTTTGATCGTTATGTTCATCATGTTTGAACAATAATGTATTCTCGTTAGGTAATTGGATTAACTAAACGGTTACCTTATTCAAACATTTAAGAAGGACCATTGTTATATAGATACCTCAAATCTGTTTAATTAGGTAGTAGGTATGTAAAAGCTAAAACCATGTTACTCAAGCCATTAGGTATTCTGTTATTGGAAATATACATTACATATTATGTACTGAGCCAGGTACGAAATATCTTATTGTGTAATATTATTGACTGTCGTGACGGGTTTTGTCTTTGTCCATTGATACCCTTTTGAGTACGTAGGTCAAAATAATCACAAATTAATTACTAATATTAATATTCAAAAAAGTAAATCACCTCCTAAACCACTCTAATCTCACTTCTCCTAAATTACCTACTAATTCTACTTAGAAATATGTATACTCAGTAAGATTTTGTGTATTTGAAAATGTTTAATGTAATATTTTATTCGTTATTGTTAATTTCTATCCAAGCCCAATCATGCAATTCAAACAAAAAACGGAATAAATAAACCTTCATTTTATTTTTCTATGGATGTACTAGTAAAAGACTCATTGACATAAGTAATTAAAATTACAAAAGAAAAAGAGAATTCCATTTACACTATCCTTGTCTGTAACACAGCAGCACTTTTTACATGTGTTCGTAGCTCTTCGTAACACACCAATTTCTCTGAGTAATTCCACAATTCCGAAATGAGTTTTTTATTTTTAGCCTTCCTAGTCACGTATGTCTCTTTGCAATCTGTAAAGTACTTGCCAGTTGTATTGGTAATTTCGTTTGCTACTGCCAAATATATAATTGTTTGCGCTCCTTCCACGGCAGTTCTGGACGAAATCCAACATAAAGCAGAAAATAAAAACCGTTCTACTGCACAGGATGTAGCTGTAATGTTAGTCAGAATTATCCCTGGGTGTACGGCGTTTACGGTCACACCCGATCCATTTAGCCTTCGAGCTAATTCAACGGTGAACAGAATGATACACAACTTACTATTGCAATAAGTAAACATATCCCAGTAATGACCTTTCTTATTAATGTACTCGAAGTTTATCCTCCCAAAAAAATGCAGTACCGAACCGACGTTTACTATCCGACTCGATCCAGTTTTTTTCATCAAAGGAATGAGAAGTAAAGTCAAGAGAAATGGTCCGAAGTAATTTATTTGCATTTGTTCAACAATGCCATCCTCCGTGTATTTATCACCACAGCCGTTTATTCCTGCGTTGTTAATTAGTACATCTAGTCGTTTTTCAGATTGCTTAATGTCTTCTGCGAAGCGCCTGACCGACGTTAGCGACGACATGTCGAGAAACTTAAAGACGACATCTGCGTTGCCTGTCTCTTGGACGATGAGGGCAAGGGCGGCGAGGGCCCGGTGCTCGTTCCGACATGCCAGGATGACGCGGCCACCACGTTTGGCGAGATCTTTCGCAGTCTCAAATCCTAATCCAGTGTTAGCTCCTGTCACTATAATAACTTTGCCTCTCATAGGAAGTTTTGAATTGCACGATGTTTTACTTATCAAAACTGATAGTTTTGTAATGAGAATAATAACTAAGAGCAAACCTACAATTATTTCCCCTCCCATCGTCTTGATTTCTGAATAAGTTTGATGATTGCGTGCCGCGCGTATATTTTACGTGGTCAAGGTATCTATCTGCAGTCTCACGACGAACTGTCAATCTCACATGTGTCTGTACTATCTTATTTGACGCACGTAACAGCTTGTGACGTGAATACTGATACTAGTAGCCGTTCCGTAATAAGCCTGAACTTAGTTCTTATGCTGTCTCCACTTATCTTTCACGCAAGCGAGCAACAGTACCTATAAAATGTAATGTAAATGTAATATTAAGTTCGCCACAGAACCGTTTGATTCGTGCATATAAAGGTGCATTCAGACCAAAAGAGCATTCGCTGTTCTATCTATCCCGCGCTCTACGAAATCAAACAAGCACTAGAATAGCGAATGTTCGTTTGGTCTGAATGCACCTTAATGTACAAGGCGCTCGCGAGGATTCCGTATTTGACAGTGTATTTTATTCCTGATCGTATTAAAGGAATGAAATGTCCTTTAAACTTTCCGAGATTTTAACTAGTAGTAGTTAATACTGATTTAAAAAGAAAAATATATTTTCAATAAAACTACTGAAACTATATACGTATAACAACATAACATTTCATTGTCATAAAAAAATATAGCGAGGTAATAAATATAATTAAATAAATAAATATTTTTGGACATCTTTACACAAATCGACCTAGTCCCACGGTAAGCTCAATTAAGGCTTGTGATGTGGGTACCAGGCGACGATATATAAAATAGATAGTTACTTAAATACATAGACAGCCATGACCAAGGAACAAATATTTGTGATAAATAAATACACAAATAATACCTTCGCCGGGATTCGAACCCGAAACCTCCAGCTTCGGAGGCAGAGTCACTACCAACTGGGCTACGGAGGCTGACAACCTCAACAACAGATGATAATCAAAAATAAACCTCTAATGATTAAACTAATGAAATCCTATGCGAGGTTTAATTTATTTCCCGTAGCAGATTTACATACCTACTATACCTTGCCAAATTATGTCATGCTCCACAGCAGCGCCACTATAGCTTTTTTGAATATGAGTATATAGGAAAATATCTACATAAAGTCTATAAAATTCTAGACTAGTTAAAAAAATATCTATATCACTAGCTTTATCGTGAGCTTCATTTCATTGTGGCGCTGCTGTAGAGCATACTTCACGGCAGCGCCACCATCAAATGTCTGTAACTGTTTATCGTAGAGGCACATATATGGCATCAAATAATTCTATAACAATTCTATACCGACCTAGCATATGAAATTCCTGATTATATTTTGAATATACGGATACGGACATATCCCTCAAACCTATTGAGAAAAATATTTTTTTAGCGCCTGACCTAAAAATCAAGGCAATGACGCAAAAAGTGTAGAAACTTACTTTCAAACAGGTGGTTGTTTACTTACGTACTTTATGCGTACCCTTTAGCGTTAGAATGAGGGTTTTTGATACTTTTTCTGCCGCTATGGGGAGGTGAGATGGCAGCACTGAGCCGACCCTTTAACGAACTGTCAAAATAAATACGCGCATTTAATTTTCAACATATTTATTAGGTTTATTTATTCTGAAAACCATTACTTTAGGCATATTGTTACCTAAAATAAATAAATAAAATAGTTCCAAGTCAATTCTCATGAAACTAACAAAGTTATAGTAATTATTTTTAATACCAGTGACTTTGAGCGCCTGTTTTAGAGTTCAATCTTCAGTTCGACGACCATGTATTAGTCGTAATCCATTACAAAATCAATTCTCTTCCAAATAAAATAGAATTTCAATATTTTAGGCCCATGTGCCTATGAATAGTATGAATCTGACAGCTGTCGAGACCAGGTGCGTACGAAGCGCCGCCCTGGTGGTAGAAAAATTATCGAAAACCCTCATTAGAATGTTAGATGTATATTTTTCCTTGTTTACTTCATTTTAATTTATAGATTTATATTTCATATTATTACACAATTTACATATATTTATTGGTATACCTACATCATAAGTTTACACCATTCAATGCCATTTTTTAAACTTAGTTGGAGGGTAGTTATTACGAAGAATAAATATAGACATAAACATCAGGTGCTAAAAAGTATTTAAATTATTTACAACTTCGTATCATCGCACTAGCGTATTCACTGCTCGCTTCATTTAATAGGACTTTAAAATATACTACTACCTTCCATACAAGTTTGGCATTTAATCCGCAACATACCCAACGGTATTTTTAACATAAAGCCTGTTTGAAAGTAAGTATTTCTACACTTTTTGCGTCATTGCCTTGATTTTTAGTTCAGGCGCTAAAAACAAATATTTTTCTCAATAGATTAGAGGGACATATTCGTATATTCAAAATATAATGAGGAATTTCATATGCTAGGTTCGTATAGAATTGTTATAGAATTATTTGATGCCATATATGTGCCTCTATGATAAACAGTTACAGACATTTGATGGTGGCGCTGCCGTGAAGTATGCTCTACAGCAGCGCCACAATGAAATGAAGCTCACGAAAAAGCTAGTGATATAGATATTTTTTTAACTAGTCTAGAATTTTATAGACTTTATGTAGATATTTTCCTATATACTCATATTCAAAAAAGCTATGGTGGCGCTGCTGTGGAGCATGACATGCCAAATTTACAAAATTAATGAAATTAAAAAAAAACACTACCTAGTAAAAATATCTTAAGCCGGATTTCTCATTTCAACAGTCATGCATATAACGATGTTGCTTGTCACTTTGTCAGTACCTCTATCTAACACATACTTACCTACTCCATTACTCGTAAATGGTTACCTATACAGTTATACACACGTGTTCTTTTTGCAGTGATAATTAGCGGCAGACTTATCAATGCATAACTAAGGTAAACTTTTATTAGTGTACCTGAATGACGCGGCTTGGATAAAGGGTAGACTTCTTAGGTAATGGTAAATTTTTTGTTGTTTTGTTATTGGTTAAGCGGGCAAGATTTATTTTTTCACTTTATTGGTAGATACGATAGATAAGGTAAACTTTTATTACTGTACCTACCTGGATGACGCGGCTTGGGTAAGAGGTAGACAACTTAGGTAAAATAAATAATAATAAAGTAAATGTCTTGGGACATCTTACACAAATCGACCTAGTCCCACGGTAAGCTCAATTAAGTCTTGTGATGTGGGTACCAAGCAACTATATAGATGTATAATAGATAAATACATAGTATATACTTCAATACATAGACAGCCATGACCAAGGAACCACCGGCAATGGTTAATTTCTTTGTTCTTTTAATTTGTTATTGGTTAAGCCGGCAAGACTTATCTTTTCACTTTATTGGTAGAAAAGAAAGATAAAGTAAACTTTTATTAGTGTACCTGGAATCTGGATAACGCGGCTTAGGTAAGGAGTAGACGTCTTAGGTAATGGTTAATTTCTTTGTTCTTTTGTTATTGGTTAAGCGTGCAAGATTTATTTTTTCACTTTATTGGTAGATAAGATAGATAAGGTTAACTTTTATTAGTCGACCCGGGAATGTCGGGAATGTAAAGGGTTCACTTCTTAGGTAATGGTTAATTTCTTTGCTCTTTTGTTATTGGCTAAACGGTTAAGATGTCCTTTTTTTGTTGTGTTGTTTTTATTATTATTTCAGTACAGGTTGTGGCATATAACAAATTAACAATTCGTTAAATGAAGTGTCGAGGAGGGTCGTGGTATTTCTCTTACAACTTCGCGGTCTCATGGAGCGGGCCGTACAGGGCGTACAGTACAACCATAGTGCACGTAAGTATGCACAGTGTCAGTAGGCACAAAATGGTTTTTATTGCCCGACAGAATTCAGTAAAGTGTCTCTTAATAATAATACTTATGCCCTCATCACCAGATAAAATGAATAAAGCTCAATAAAATACTGTGTAAAAATAAACAGGTCTGTATTTTCCATTTTAAGGTCATGTTGAAATGTTGCTTGTCACTCGTGTTATTTTTCCAGTGACCGCAGTAAGGTTTTACAATGCATAACAATGCTATGTAATAAGTAGATAAGATAAGCTATTAAGTAAATATGACAAGGCTCATGCGGCCGAGATGAAGGGCTAGTTTAGTACTATCTTGTAGGTATTAGTCACTGTTCCGTGGTATTTTTTATTGGATTAAATAGTGACATTTTAGATTTTAAATATTTATAGTACGATAACAGAATATTCTTACTACCTATTTGAATGTTAAAATTGAAACAAGAAACAAAAATAATTTATTCAGTGCGCTTAAAATACAAACATAGGTACAAACTATAACATATCGTTAATTTTTAAAGCGTCACTAAAAAGGTTTTCACTCAGCTTTATGTCAAGATAACTGTTAGAGTACCTTGACGCTGGTCTTCCGTGAAAACCATTTCATAGGAGCGCGTCAGTGCGTAAACTGAGATCACAATGGAAATGAAAGTTATGGTACATTTAAAATGAAGCTAAAAAGTTACATACTGTTATGTATCATATGTATGTCGATCAAAAATATATATAACTAGCAATAAGTACATATTTATCTGTCCACTCTTTGATTAGATTTTTGCAAATATAAAATGTGTTTTTTGTATTTTATTTTAAAGGTATAATCAGATTGTGAATTTCTTAAGGTATTTCTTATGGTTTCGTGTGGTATGTTGTTCCAACGTTTCGTGGCGTAATATTTAAAACTGCCACGAAATGCTGTTGTTTTGTGACGAGGACACATAAGAAGAGTAGGTAGCTTCTCTAACATACCGCTGTGAAAATTTAAGTTTTGTAAACAAGTATTCAGGCGTCGAAGTTTTGTTAATTCCAAAAAGCATACAAGCGAAATACAGAGAACGACGTTATTCTATATTCATGAGCCCACTACAGTTAAGGTAGGAGTTACATGTGTTCTAGGCGGGAAATTAAAACAAAAACGAGCAATTTGTATTGGTATTTAAATTAGCTACACAATAAAGACACAATATACTTAACTCGTATTTGACCGAACATTGTAATGGGGGTATACAGGGTGTCCCACGCCTATGTCACGTGGAGGTAAAGTTCCTTAAATTATATTATAGGTATACCTTAAATATTTTGCTGAAAGAAAATTTAATTTAATTTTTTAAGCTCACTAAAACTGTTTTCAAAGATTTTAAGGTTTTTTTAATAAAAAATGTATTGTATGTACTTTCCATCCATGTGGCGTTGGCGTGGGACGCCATATTTTATTAGTTCACATAATTGAATACACAAACTTTATTACATGCTTTATTTTATTACTAATTGGCATAACGTTCTTCTCAACTATGCATATTTTTTAAGTTGCATAAACAATATTCTGCATGAATGAGAACGCATGAAAACGTTAATATGTATAACATAAATTATCATAACAATGTGTTGGGATAAATGTCACGGGCATAATATTACTTGGCATAATTATTAAAATATATAAATATAAGTACTAGACCTAATTTTTTTTTTCGAGTACCTACGTATGTTTTAGAGAAATAATTATCATTTTAGTTACCTCTTTGATAGAACATTTTACGAGTACATACTTTGGCATCCCAAAGGCCCTGAAAAGCAAAAGTGAATTAAGTTTCTAATATTACTTATGCGGTAATAAGTGAGGTAGGTAATAAAAAATATCGATAAGAGTACCTATATAACTCGTGACCTGATATTAATGGATTTTATACTAATAATGCACAATTTTTTATATGATTTCCTGGGGTCATATATTAGGTGCATATGCTCATGGACATGGATCGTGTTAGACTTTGGATAGGTACACCACGAACCCATAAAATATGGAAGTCACGCGCCATACAAAATTGCCTTCCAAAAACTATATTTTTTTTAAAGCGTCAATATATCACGCACGAGGGATGATCTAAAAATAATGATTAATCGACATGTCAGAATAACATAATAATATTTTAACTACGGTAATACAGTGATACTGCATTAGGCACCTATTAACGGCGTAGTTAAGCAAGTTCCTCGAAAATAGGCAAAATATGGCATGGAAGTATTGGAAGTATGGATGTGGATATCTTAGATACCGAAATATTTTTTGATAGATAGATAGAAGACTCTTTTACAAGATTTTACTCCATAAAACATAAAAAATATAAAGTATCACTGGTTAAATATAATATTTAGGGTCGGCAATTACACAGAAAATAATCAATCAGATAAATGTCCAGCAGCATGGCAGATGCCAACCCTTTTCTTCGCATTTTTCATCAATTTTCACACATTTCCGGCGTTATCTCAGTGATCGCGGTTCGAATATTTTGTTTTTATTGCTAGTTCGTTGGTCTATTAGAAAAGACACATCCCTTTACGTAACCCCACAGAAAACAGTCAGGAGCTGTTAAATCAGTCGATCTTGGGGGCCAGTTGATGTCACCTTTTCTCGAAATTAACCGACTGGGAAACATTATTTTTAATGTTTTTATTGTGATTTATTAATTAAAACGCGTTATTCCGTCGTAAAACGCTTTATAATAAATTTGCCGCATCTAGACAAACTAATTTTGTTGCAAAAACTGACAAATTCACCGCTAAAACAAATTGGCGGCAAAAACAGTTGTATAGGTAAAGTTGGCCAGCCTGTAGTTGATTTGGCACATCTACGAATTTCCGAATTTAAAATGAGGCCGTTATAGGTGTCGATTTTGCATTGGTACGTTGTTAATCGGTGCCTTTACGTTTTATCCTTAGATATACGATGTGCCTATGTCTACTTACCCCGGTATTACAAAATAGTTCTGATCGGTCCATCAAAATCTTGATTGGCTTTATTATACGTACAGATTGTCGTTTTAATCTCTTACCTTTAGAGACCTCCTGAATTTTATAGATACTAAACTGAAAATGATCGGGTTTAATACTACACAAAACCAAGTGCTTATGGTGATCACTTTAAAAAGTATGTTTGTCCACCACTGAAACAAGAAATAACAAAATTTGTAGAAACCCCGAAAACTTTTCTCAAAACATAACATTAGTTTACGCTAAGTACCTATCTATAGGTGTTGATCATACCCTAGTAATTGAATACTTACAGTATTTGCAAATTGCCCACTTTACAGGAAAGTGATTTCATGATTCCGTGATTGAATTAGTTTGTGTCCGGAGTTCTAATGTATATTATATTAATGAACTTATTCTGCTATTTATTACACATGTTTAATAATTTCTTGCAAATTAATTACAAGAAATACCAAAAGCTTTTGGTCTTGGATAGGAATAAAACTGATAGTTTGACAATTTCAATAATTCAATAATATATTTTTCCCGAACACTCCATTTTTTGTATCTAGTAGATACACCTATTCGTTTTCAATACCTACAAATGAACTAATACTTGGTATTACACACTACCTAATGTCAAAGTAAAAACATTTTTTCCTATGTTTTAAATTGAAACGCATCTAACGAACAGTTATATTAAAAATACAAAAGTCCAAAATGTAATATGGTTATATTAGTTAATAAATATTGCAAATAATATTAATTAGGTTATCAACATGCATTAAAATAACCATGACCGCGTTAACACTTACTCTCCAAGTAGTAATCAGTTCATTAGGATCCAAAACTGCTATGAGTAATCTTAAGGTGAAGTGTGGCATCCAACAAATAAGAAATGCCATCGACATTCCAACTGCAAATCAAATAAAATGTCATGTCATGAGTTACCTGAAATATTTTTGTTAGCTAATCACAAATCGTCGGAATCAGAGAATCAAACTAACTACTAGTTCCAGTAAGTATTACATATTAGCGATGTAACGAATATCGATTTAGAAATATTCGCGAATGCGAATGCGAATATTGGCTATCATATATACCTATACATACATTGCTGGTATAAAATGCCCAAAGGCATTAAGTCCGCCATTTATAATCTTTTGTATGTGCAATATTGTGCAATAAAGTTCAAAATAATAATAAACATTCATTCAAAATCCAAAAATATTGCACAGGCGCAATGAAACGCAAATAATAGGTCCTTTTGCGTCAATATCTTCGGTTAAAGAAGTATTTAGCAGTGACATTTAGGGACATTTTACCAGAAATACCTATTATACTGAATACTTAGTATTCAGAAGTAAATTCAAAACTAAGCGATTAGTTTGACTCCAAAGCTACTAGGTGTCACAGTCTTCGCAATCGCCACGATTGTTTTGTTTAATTATACGTATCTTTTGTGTTTTATTAACTGAAAATACTGAAACATAACGTTTTATTCATTATTCAGTTAAAATATATCATTTTTTAGAGTCGCAATTTCTTTTTCCTAGACATCTAGGTATTAAGGTCAACTTTAGAATGTAGTACTTCTTGCCTTAAGTGAACGAAATAATTAGATTAAAATATTCGCAATATTCGCATAAATTTTTTGCGAATGCGAATACGAATGCGAATATTTTAAAACATGCGAATATTCGCGAATGCGAATGCGAATATTCGTTACATCGCTATTACATGTTATATTGTATTCTATAAAATGTAAATAATTACAAGGCGAATACTACAAATATCTCTTATACAAATGAAAAATCTTAAGTTTATATTTATTCGATGTTGATCAATTTAACCAAAATTTTTATCATGCCAAATTCGATCATACTCACCAACCAATTTATTAATTTTCCCCCTGGGACTTCTACTGTTGGATGTTCCGATAGTCAAATCACTTTTACGTCTAGAATTCACTTTCAGTATTATCATTAAATACGCAAATATCATTATCAGCAGTGGTATAAAGTATGTTAATAGAGCTAGCACTCCATTGATAACCCTGGCGAAGTTTGTAGGAACGGTGAAGCAGGTCAAGGATTGGGGTTCAGTTCTCACCAGAGCGACTGTAGTCACCTCGAGTGCCCCCTCTACCACTGCTATCAACCACATCACTGCAATTATTTGCATCATCCGTCTTAGTTTCGATGAAGTCTTCGCCTTCATAGGATGACAAATCGCTATATATCTCTCAATAGATAATGCGGTCATAGTCAAAATACTATAATTCCATAGGCTTATTACTGCAAAATATTGGATTTGGCATGCCAATTTACCAAAATAGGCATTATTAGGTATTTTTAACATTGTAAATAATATAAAAACGGACAATGCTAGGTCCGATATTGCCAAACTAATCAAATATGAATTGGTAATAGTGTGCATAGTTTTGTCGAAGTAAATGACGATGCATATTAATATATTAATGGAAAAGCCGATGACGAATATGAAGCACATCGTGACCGTGTACAATGTCATGAAGTTTTGGTTAACTGCGAACGTTTCTTCTAAAAATTCCATCCACAGTGTATTAATTCCAGCAAAATCCATAGTCGCGTTCATGACTAGGAAGCACTCAGAATTTCTTGATTTAACAAAATTGTAATTTGTTTTTCGGAACAGATACGCTTGACAATTAATTTGCCGGCAACGATTACCTACATACCGATTCGACCTCGCACATTCTACTGAACTATTTGAAATACTTAGCTTACACAGGGTAATTAGTGTTTGTTCAGCTAAGTGCAAGCTGTAGATAATGGGATTAGGTAATTTAACATTACTTTACTTGATTAATTGGGTGAGAAGGTACGGAAATGTATAGGTTCATTTAATTATCGGGTTTATCTTCGGTTACTTATGACAGATGGTCAGAACTGATTCCAGATTATTGATGGTTCTCATACCATGATCAACTGATCACTGTCCTTTAGTGTTACGTGAAAGTTTAAAGGGGAAGGCTATTTCTTGAATTAGTACCTACCTAAATATCTATTTAGAATAACAAGCTAGATTAGAGCACCACACTCTTAGGTAGGTGCCTATTGGCGGCGTGGTAGCGGCAGTGGCAATAAAATACATTTTGTCACCACCACAATTCGTCCCGTGGGCGTCGTAAGAGGTTCGTCCTAAGGGATTGAAGTGTCACTTGAATATTGATGATGGGCAGCAGCGTTATCATAGTGGACATGGACTGTGTAAACCGTTTTGTGGGACAAAATGTTAAAAATAAATGTACATTTTGATATAATAAAAAAATAAATAAAAAAGATGCTAATGCGTATGTTAACCGCCTATGGGCGTTATCTCCTAATGTGCCCATACTATACGCATAGGTATATGGAGAGTCCTATGTTCAGCAGTGAAAAAGGCTGATCATGAGGACACGAAAAGGCTCACGCGGCTAAGATGAAGGGTTAATAGGTAGTACTACTTAATCAGGTATTAATGGGGTGCTGTTCTGTGGAATTGTTTATTAGTTGCAATTTTAGATTTCATGGTTTAATTTTATGTTACATACCATCGAAACATTGTTAAAATTAAGAACATTATTTTGTGCAAGCGTTTGAGCAAAAACGGCCCACTGTGCGCTTGCCATGCGGACATAATAGGCTTGTAGGTTACGTATTGTTCTTATGGCAATCGATAAAGTAGATGGTTTACCAAAAAGGCTAACATTACACTTAACTCATATAAGACCGATCAATGCAATATCTGACAGCATGATAAACTTTATAATAAGAGTGATTATATTTACAAGCGGACTACCAAAGGCCTATTTCTCGAAAGCTGGTAACTTGTAATACAAGCGGAAGTCCTTATCTAATGAATAGTGTTAAAAAGAGACTTTCACTTGTAATACAAGTTACAAGCTTTCGAGAAACGGGCCCCAAGTCTCTCAGTACCTACTAAACAGCTGAAAGAATAACCAAGTCAATTTGCACTGTGAAATCTTTTTTTTTTTAATTTTGTGCTTTTTTGTGCTGACGATATAATACACATGTAACCTTGCCACGATGAATTAGATTTAAATTATAGCTTAAATAATACAACCATTCAAAATATCGAAACCTGGTTGGATGATCACAATTGAAAGCTTAATTTTATCAGAAACGTAGTAGGTATAAACAATAAACATATATCTCTAATTCCAGAGTACGACATTAGAATCCGTCCACTCTTTTCGACTTTTAGGCATACCTACACATTGGTTCGACCACAAATTGGAAGGAGCACATAAATTCGGTATCTGTAAGGCCATTTGACTTATACCTTATATGAATTAAAGAAGTGTACCGAAGTAAAGACAGCCTTGTGTACCTGGATGCTTAGCCAAGATGCCAATCGCTAGCGCTTAGTAGCGTAACGTAGTTTTCCCTCTCTGTCACTCTTTCATATTAGTGCGACAAAGACAGTTAGCTGCGATTAACGATGAAGCGCTAGCGATTGGCAACTTGGCTAAGCACCCTGCTATACTTATGCCAAAGCATGGTTTTTATATGGCATAGGTAGTACTGCGAGAGAACAGTTCAGATAGGGTAACGGCCCCAGTGGCCAGCCAGGAACCAGTAGTCGGCCTTTTCAGTCGTTTTTTGGTCGGGAATTGGACGGTTATTCGAATAAACAAATTGCGGGTACCCAAATAAAAACTCTGATTCCCAATTTGTCGATACGTAGCACGGCAAGTGCAGTGAGGGATCGGGGAAAGCAATAAATTCGTTCTTACAAGGTGGTGTTCGTCGACGAGTGCGGTCGAGGTCTTGTCCGCCATATTTTTGACTGCACGTGGTGTTCACTTAAAAGGGAAGAAAACTGTATATTGATGTTAAAAGTTATTGATTTCTGTAAATGTTTCGTTTATTTATTAGTTTGTCTATTCGATTCCTCCGTATTTGTGTAGAAATATCATGATCTAACTAATAAATTTAGGGGGCTGACTACTGGATACTTATTTTTCAGCAAAGTATCTAGTGCTCAGCCACCGGGGGCTGACCTTTGGGTTCTTCATTTAATATTTTATTTGTTATTGTTATATACCGTTACGACCGTTAAATTTAAATTTTCAAATTTAGTTAGGCATGCCCTATTCAATTTGATATAAAACCCAGTAGTCGGCCCCATTTGATTTTATTTTTTATCACGGCTGACCACTGGATTTCGCGGATCTAGTACTCAGCCACCGATATAATATTATGATTAGATTAAGTATGATGGATGATGTAGCACCTATTCAATTCAAGGATTCAAAAAGAAAAAAGAAGAAGATATAAAGAAGAAAAAAAACTGTTGTCTTAGGAAAAAACAGAAATATCTTTAAACCCAACGACGCTACAAAGAAACTGTAACCAAACAAAAAATTTAACACAAAATAAACCCAGAATGACGCCAGTAAAATCAATAAAAAGGGCACAAGAAAATAGAAAATAGATTTTTCAATTGATTTATCAGATTTGACAGAAAATGATGCAGTTTTAACGAATATAAACCGATCAAAAACAGATAAAAGAATGTGTGATAAGAGCTCAAAAGTTACGATTCTTTCTAATGTAATGAACCTGTTTAACTCTCCAGCAAGGAGAATGTCATAGTCATAGTCACAGTAATTTTATTCACTAGTCAAAATACAATTGTGTTTATTTCGATGTCAGCAGCCTCCTCAAGTACCAACATAGATACTGTGTCCATAAAATTACTTTACTCTCATTAAACCAGCTTTGAGGACTAGTAATATAAGAAAACACTAAATTATCGGAAAATAATGGACCTGCTACATACGACCGGCTATACAAATGAACATTAGATCTGTGTAGGTTTGGCTGATATTTTTATATTTAAGTTTTGAATATTCTTATATTGATTATAATTAATACTAATATTAATAAGGAGATAATATACATACTGTGAGCTTGAAAAAAATTTTTTGTTACGTACGACCAACGGGTTTCATGCCGTTAGTCTTCGATTTAAAAGAGTTAAGTATAAGGAATAAGAATTATATTTAACATCTTTGATTTTCATATAGATATTGCTGATTTTGATCTCATTATGATAGTAATATACGAAGGCTGAGAACTGGGCACGAAAAGGCTGAATACTGGATTTTGGCGGCTGAGTACTGGGAAAAAGTGCCATTTTTTGTTTAAACTAAATTATCGATACTTTGAGGATTCATGTTATATTTTTTTTATTTCGTTTTAAAACTGTAATTAACAGTTGATGTAACGATGTGATCCGTTCATTTATCCGACTTATCCTGAATAAATACCGACCGTTCACATTTTAAAAAGGCGTTATAAGGCTGACTACTGGTGCTTTTACCCTATAAATAAATTATTTGTGTAGCAAAAACGGTGTCTAAGAATTATTGAATAAAAAGAAAATGTATCGCGATTTAAATGATTTTATCATAAAAATGCCCAATAAGATCCTAAAAGAGACAATAAAAATCATCTTAAAAATAGGATTGAATAGCTTCCTTCGAAAACTGTTTTGCATGTCTACTGACATATCCGGTTGTTGTCGTCCTAAGGTTGTCGTCCTCACAAGATCGGGCCACGCTTCGCTGTCCTCATCAACACTTTTAGCTTCCCTCCAGCTCACGCCAACCGTACGGAGCTCGTTTAAGATGGATCGTTACCAGGAGTGCATTTGCCGTCAAACGTGATGTAGCCGTTGTTTTGCTCTCCTCTCCAGATAGTGTGACCATCTCCATTTCCTGGAGGCAATCTCAATGCCTATGTATTATGTGTATGACGGCATATACTCGTATATAGTATAGACATGACCGGTGCTGGCAGTTAATAGTGAGATTGTATTGCACTGGTTAGTTGTTGTTAATAATACTTAATGGATTTTATTTTCTTATTTAAGGTGTATATAGATCGCTGATTTAAAATATTTCTAAAAATAATCAAATGGTCTCGTTTTTTCCAGACCGAACGTTTTATAATCGAAGTTGGTGGTCCTGAAAGTAAAACTTCATCAATATATAGAATATATACTCGTATAATATATTATATTAAGTATTTGGAATCGGATTTTGAGGAATAGATAATATTATACAGCTCAGATTCTCTGTAAACAATGTTTTCGCATTATTCAAATATCAACATTGATGCCAATACACACCATAATCACTAATATCACTATACATGAAGTATGCACATTATGGCCGTAGGTAAACTGTTTGTAGCGATAGCGACACTGTCAGGGTCAAATAGAAAGTTGTTAGGCTTTACTCAAGTACTACAAATATTTTTTAAAGCCATTCAAATCAGAATGTTTCCAGTATTTTCTACGAAATACCAATTTCACCTGTTCCGTAGTTATTAGTTGAGAGCAAGTGTATCTATATCGTAAAAAAGTTATCATATTTTGGCTATGAATCTCTTATCTTAGTTACCTACTTCTCTGATCTTTAAGTACGTATTTTGGAATCCCAAAGGCCCTGAAAACCAAAAGAGAATTACTTAAGAGTGGATTATAATGTGATAATGCTTCAACTCTTAAGTTGCTAGCAAAGGTGGTGCATGTATATCATATTCATAACATACTCGTAAATCTACTAATGCTATATTTTTTGTATTTTTAGACAGACTTTGTGCTCTACGATGCATTAACGAGGTAACGTATGAACGTATAGAACACACAATTAAATAATAAACAAGTCAAGTATTCTTAGGTGATTATTAGGTGGTGAAAGTCGGTACGGACTATGGAGTATCAATAATAACTGATTTAAAGATGGAATTGGCTATGTAAAGTTTTCTGAAGGTATGAATATTATATTTTTTCCTGGTAGCCGTCGTCTTACGGTTCAAGAAAATGTCGACCTTTTGTTTTTATTTCCAATGAATTGTTAATAGTTATTTGTTTTACTAGGAAGCAAAGTGATTGTTTAACTCTCGTGCAAATATTGAAACCCGAGCAAGCGAAAGATTCCAGAATTTCATAAAATGGAATCTTGAGCGACGCGAGGGTTTTAAGGCACGAGAGTTGAACAAGCTTTGCTGCCGAGTGAAACACAACATTTTTCACCACACTAAAGCGAGGAAACATGCGAAATAAAACTCAAACATAACAAATTAGAAGGTATTTATTTGCAAGTCCTCAACTTCCAAAAAATAAACAAATCAACAATAATAAAATAATAACCTCAAATATTTATCTTGGCGTGGCAATGCTTAAAAATTCAGGATAATTCCCAAATGAGAGTCATGTAGTTATTGGCGATTTTTCTGTGATTTTCGGAACTATCCCACTTTCGCATCTCGCAATTACCCCAAAGCCACTTAAGTATGTTAAACTAAAATATCACCAATTTTATCCTTTATCGAAATAGATCTGATTGTTATATTACTTATATTAATATTCGGATGCGTTCTGAAATTTGCATAGTGTCAACACTTTCATTTTCCTATTATTTTTATTTGTCGTATTTTTAGAACTTTTTTTAACTTTTAAAGCCTTTTACAACAAAATGTGGTATTTAATTTGGATTTTAGCATATTGAATATAATATTATGAAAGGTTCATGTGTATGAATCTGTTTGAAACTACATATTGAGTTTTCGAACATACTATAGTGTCTAGTTCAAACGTCAAAAAGCTTATTGCACTCTCAGGCCGTATAAGTTATTGCTTTAGTCTATCCAGAAGATTAAAAAAATTACTTTAACCTAACACAGTTTTGCGCTCTGAAATTGAAGGCCAAACAGCGTGTTTACGAGCAGTGTGGTGAAAAAATCTTTTTTAAGTGAGGGGGCTGACATTTGTGCAATTTTATGGATGAATAGAGGCTAATGCGTTCGTCCGCAATCAGTACAATGAAATAGAAAAAAAATATGTCAACGTCAAAGTCACATTATTTTATTTCATAGACATATAAATTTATAAACCGAGTCTATTATTATCTGTGGGTGACGCCGGCAATGCCTGTCAACGATCTTTGTTTGGGTATACTAGTGCACCTAAACCGCAAATAGTAAAAGTGATTAAAATAAAGCCTTTCATGTATATTTCTGTTCGATAAGTGCACGGAATGTGATAAAAGTGATGACTTGTTTGGTTCCAGGGTGTAAAAACCGCCAGGGTTATCTGAATGAACAAAATAAAGACATTACGTTTCACCGGTAATTTAGTTTTGACTTGAATTTTAAGATTTCGAACCTTATTAAGGTAAAAGTAACTGAAAATCTTATTCAATATTTGTTGCCGGATACATGTGTGTAGTTTTGTGAATTAACCATTCGTATTTGCATTCGTAATGTAATTATAAATAGTGGGATTCAAATATTTGTATCGCATAGTGTTGTACTTAAGAGACCGATCGTGATATCGATAAATGTATTGATAGCTGACTCAGAAAATGAATCGATGTTTTTAATTTCCAACAGGTTTCCACAGGACACTGAACAAAGGCTATTATGGGTCAAAAATATCAAAAAGGCAGACGACTGGTGCCCTAAAAAGTATTCAATAATATGCTCCGCACATTTTTAAGCTGTTGTTTCAGGCAAGGGTACGCGCATAAGTGATTACATTCTAACGTAGTACCCACCATATTTGGTAATCATCCAATGTCATGTCAACCAGAAAGTAAATTAAGTTTAGTTTAATAATGACACTCATGTGATACTTGTGTAGAGTGATTGATTATAAAGAAGCTATCATACGAAAATTGTTAGGTATGCTTTAACGGATGATAAGTTCCATAAAACATGTTATAATGAGGGTTTTCTGAAATGCCGTTCTCCAGGGCGGCTGCACTGAGGCGTCAGGTCCAGAAACTTGTCTAAATTCTCAGAGCGCCTATAGTTTCGTGTTTAAATGATTTCTACGAGTTAATAAAATTATGTAAAAAAATAAAATGTCCTTCTAGATAGTTTTTCTTTGAAGCTAGTTAATTGTGTTTCTTAGCGCTAAGTGGCGCCAACTAGTGGCATACGTTTTAGACAGAACACTTATTATGACATTTTAATTAAAGAAAATATTTCATTAATTTTGTGATTTTATTTTTATCCTAAAATGTAGATTTAGAAATCATGACATATTAAGGATCGCAGAAGATTGTGATTCTGAGTAGGAAATAAGGTTTATTCCTATTTCCTACCGTATTCGCTACCTAATTTGGTAAAAATATTATTATTGCCGATAAAAGCATACGATGAAGACTGGACAACACTAATAGTAATGACATTTTATCTAGTCAGGTTGGTAGCATTGTTCAAGAAAATGGAGTCATTGATATAATTCACGACCAAGTAGAGATACCTTATTTGTCTCTCTTTCCTTATGGAATACATCTTGAGATGGTAAAGGATGACAATAGTTTGTTCAGGTATGTCTTAATACACGGAATCTTCCCTATATTTTATCTGTGATTTTATTCTATTTCATTGTACTTGTTGCACACGATAGCATTAGGCTCTGTTCATTCATAAAACTACACAAATGTCATCTCACTTACTTAAAAAACGATTGCTAACACATTATAGGACATAAAAATAAAAGAACCGCATTTTCTTGAGCCTTAAGACGACGGCTATCAGGGAAAAATATAATATTCATACCTTCAGAAAACTTTACATAGCCAATTTGATATGGAGATAATGAAATGAAATGAAAAATGAAATGAAATGAAAATTAAATGAAATGAAAATGAAATGAAAATGAAATGAAATGAAATCACTAAAGGTATCATTTTATAAATAAAGGTTCGTTATTTAAAATTATGCTTGAATAATAACCAATTTTTCCGACTAAAGTAATATTTCCTACTTTATTTTATAATCATATTTTTTTACTCATAATGCTTGCAATAAAAATAATCAAAATACCTACTTGAATAAGAATAAATTTAATTAGGTGCTAAGGATACTGTATGTGAAATACATTGTGTTGTGTTTACCTTCAGAGATCTTCTGAATTTTGTGGATACGAGACTGAAAATGATCGGGTTTACTATTACACATAACCAACTGCTGATGCCGATCGCCTTAAAAAGTAGTTTTGCCCACCACTGCAACGAGAAATAGCTAGATCAAAAGACATTCAGAAGACGTCTCCTCAAATCATATCGTTTATAAAATACATCGCACTCTTAGTAAAATAATAGACCTATTATTACACAAATTATAGGTACAGTCAAGGACATTAATATATATACACTTCTCCATACTGATCCCTTACAAATGTGTCTACATATTAATGCACTCGACTGTACTATCAAAACAGACGCTGCACAAGTACAAACTTAAGTGTGAAAATAGTCACAATAGCAATTGAAATATGTAAGTTTATTATTATAAAACAACAATAAGATAGGTACCTTAAAACATATACATGCAATAAGACAATTAGTAGAATTACGTATCAGGACAAAGCATAATTATTTAGTATGTAAGAATTCATTGTGCTTCAAATTTTTTCAAAGATGTTCGCTACTAATGTTTTAAATTAAGGGCTTGATAAAAACAAAAATCACTATCGATTTCTGCAGCTTTTTGATACTTATATTACATACACGGTGCTCGCGAGCATTGCGAGAGACTTTAATGCTGTATCTATTCCTAACCATATAATATGTAGAGATTTTCATGTTATATGTATAAAATTTCCTGGATTCGGTTTAGCTTCAGAGATAAAGTTGCAAAGTGACCGTCATTTTCAATAACAGACCGATATTTATTATGAATTTTAGTATAACGTTTGGAATGCATTGTTAAAATCTCTTGCAATGCTCGCGAGCACCGTGTTCTTTAGACATGCTGATAAAGAGGTAGAATAAAATATATATTGTCACGTACCTCCCCTAACAGTAAAGTGGGGATGTTTTTTTTATTTTACTGAATACCTATTGTGTGGGGAATCAATTAATAGGTAGGTATAAAAAAATAAGGGGCTCAAAAGAAAGTAGGTATTTTAAAAAAGCAGCCCATAATGTTTGATATATGGGTCCGGAAAAATATAATAAATAAAATAATAAATAATAATCGAACATAATCGGCCCAGCCTTTTTTAAATAACTACGGAACCCTAAACTGAGCATGGCCCGACATGATTTTGGTTGGTTTTATCAAATCAATTCCAAGATCAATAGATAAACACAATTTTTTCACTAGAAACGCTTTTTTTCTACTTTTTAAGCACATCTATAATAATTTCAACATTAAATTATCATAATTCATAATAATAAGTATCTTTACAAGTAAATCTATATATACAAGCTAACCATTAGTATTTAGGTAAATCTTGTATAGTTCTATTAGTTCTCATTTAATGGTGATATTTAATTATAATAGTTAAATCATAATTTGACTTTAAATAATCATAAAGGTGAATAATACTTACTATTGAACTCAATTCGTTAGGATCCACAACGGCGATAAGCACTCGCAATGTGAAATGAGGTATCCAACAAATAAGGAATGCCACCGACATAGCAACTGTAAATAAAAGTAAATGGTAACAACTGATTGATTGAAAATGACTTAGTATATGTTGAGTACAGCGTACCCAGCATTGCCTGCCGACAACTCAGTTGGCAGAGCTCGGATACACGTAGGCCGGATCTACTGATGAGGAGGGCTGGAGCGTCAGGAGGGCTTTTTCCGATTAATAGGCAGGTTCCATTTTTCTTCTTTTTATTGTTCCTCTCTTGGTGGAGGTCAGCTTGACACTGCTCCATACAAAACGCGTCGCGTATATATACATCACTGGCTGTGATTTTCAGCCAATCATAAAAACATGTCGACCAATCAAAAGGCAGCGTATTTCTGTTTCATGAAATCTCAGTCTGTTCCGTTCACTAATTCTACTGGTCCGTAAATGCTGCGCGTTGATTGGTGGACTTCACATTGTTCGATTTATACTAGCCTACTTTCGCTAAGTTCTAATCACATTTACCTAATTTTAATCAATCCATGCCGTAATGTTTACATTCATTGTTTGTAAATAAATACTACACGTGGTTATCCAACGTTTACAACAAAAAACACATGCGGAGTTGTTTACATTCTAAACAATAGACGCTCGGATCTTTCTATTGTCCTCGGTTTACCTGCAATGTTTTGGGTTAAAACCTTTATTTTAAACATTGCGTTGGGTTATTGACCCAGGGGTCCATTGTATCATTTGAATAGGTAACTGACCTATATTTAACGGGTTATACAGTTACATTTCTTACGTAAATTAAGTTCTGGCGAGGTATCAAATGGTTCATACATAGTACAAAATGCGACATTTTAAATCTTATACGCTAAGTTCAGGCGATTAATATCAGCCAATAGGCGACTTCTAAGTTATGTTCATACATTTGCGTTCATGAAATTACTTATACATTACTGATCACTTATATCTAACTTAATTACGTGAGGATCATTTATTTACATGATTTATCTTATTCCTAGGCGTTCATTGGTCGTGACGTCGTGTCGCTAACATTAGTCCTCCTCCTTCGCAAGACGCCATGTTGCATGGGTAGGCGACACGATCACGGAGTCGTCGTTGATGCGGTCGTCGGGCTCTGGGGGGCAGCGCAGCTCTGCGTCTCGCCGGCTGGCACCACGACGGCTATTTTGCAGGTGGGGCGCCGCATTACGCCATGCAGGGTCTTGACGTCAGCGGAGCGTGTTCTGCCGTCTGGTCCACGGTGTGTAGCCACGACGATCCCTTTCGGCCACGTGTTGCGAGGGCCGTTAGGGTCCGCGATGATCACGATGTCTCCCGGCTGGATCTGACGCCCGCCGCTGGCTGAAGAACCGCGGGGTGCTAGTAACGGGTAGACTTCTTTGACCCATCGCGACCAGAAGTGATCGGCGAGGGCTTGGGCTGTTCTCCACTTCTTGTTGTCATCTTCTTCACAGGGTCCCAGTATAGGAAGATTGGCAGCTCGCAGTAACAAGAAGTGATTCGGTGTTAAAGTCTCAGGCGCGTTCGGGTCCACTGAGACATGTGTAAGTGGTCGTTGGTTCACTATATATTCTACTTCGGCCAATACGGTGTTAAATATCTCCTCTCGTGGTGCCTTGGTGTGTAGAGTGTACGCCATTGCTGATTTGATGGTGCGTACCATCCTCTCCCACGCTCCTCCGGCAGATGGGTTACCAGGCGGGATGAACTTCCACTCCATCCGTTGTTGTAGACCGTAGGCTCGAAGTATAGGTAGCCACTCCTTATGGGCTTCTTGGAGTTCAATGGCCGACGCTCTGAAGTTCGTTGCGTTATCTGAATACATAACGCGGGGCCACCCACGTCGCGCCGCGAATCGGCGTAACGCGAGTAGCGCGCTGTCGGCGGAGAGGCTGTGCACGGATTCCAGGTGCACCGCTCGTGTTGTGAGACAGGTATAGAGAGCGATCCATCTCTTCTCTCTTCTGCGTCCGATGGTGACATATACAGGGCCCGCATAGTCCACGGCTGCGCAGGTAAACGGTCGTTCGTATGCCGTTGTTCGTTCAGGTGGTAAATCTCCATGCGGCTGTACGCGTGGCGTCGCTCGGCGTAATATGCAGATTGCGCAAGTTCGGGCGATGGACTTTACGACGGGTCGCAGGTGCAGAATCCAGTATTTCTGTCTCAGCTCGTTCACGATCGCTTCGTTATGTATATGCGCTGATTTCCTGTGTGTATGTGCGATCAGTAAGCGCGTATACACATCCCGTCCGTCAAGTATAACGGGCCTTGATGCAGTGTATTGAACTGGAGCGTTTCCTAGACGAGTCTTCATTTTCAACAAACCATCGCGGTCGATTTCAGGTGCTAATTGATATAACCTCGATCTTTTATCAATTTCTTCGCCGCGGCTGAGTACTCGTAGTTCGTCAGGAAAGCTTCGACGTTGACTATTTTGTTGCCACATATGTTCCGCTCGATGTATGTGTGCAAGTTCTAATTTCTTCGTTCGGTCGCGACTTCGCAGCTTTTCTATAAATAGCAACACATAGGCTGTGCTATTAATGAGGCGTTCGTAACTGCTGAAGCGGTTGATGTCTGGTAATACTGATGCTGGGTCTCGTTCTGTTCGTGTAGCATGAGTCATAGCGGTCTTGATGTTCTTGCGTTCCGGTAGGTTCTCTCTTTCAGTAGCGGTGACGTCGTTCGGGTTCTGCGGCCAATCTCGTTCGGGTAACCGCAGAAATGCCGGTCCTTGGTACCACCGATCGTCGATGGTGATGCGCTGGCTCGGTTTACAGCGCGTTCCATCGTCCGCCACGTTGAAATTAGTCGGCAACCATCTCCACGATTGTCGGCTTGTAAGTTCGGCGATCTCGGCTATGCGGTGACTGACAAACGGTCGATATTGTCGTGCGTCATCCCGTAGCCATGACAACGTAGTTTTTGAATCCGTCCAGTATGTGATGTCATCTGCAGTGTAGCGCTGTTCTTTCAGGATAGTTTGAGCGAGGCGCGCGGCGATCAAAGCAGCGCTCAGCTCCATCCTCGGCACCGATAATATCTTTAATGGTGCGACTCGCGTTCGACTTGCGGCTAAGCTGACGTGCACGTCGTTTCCGACTTCAGTGCGCCAGTAGGCCACGGCGCAGTAGGCTTCGGTACTTGCGTCGGAGAAAACGTGCAGTGTTCGACGTGTCGGATCCCTCGGCGAGTCGTACTGACGAGGTATTCTTAGTTCGGCGATGTATTTCAGGGCTTTCAGCCACTGAAAAAATGCTTCGGTGTCTTCTCGTTCTAACTCTTGATCCCAGTGCGTGCCCTTCGCCCAGACACGCTGTAGCAAGATCTTAGCGCTGATCACATACTGCGCGATGAGTCCTAGCGGGTCGTAGACAGACATAACTGTAGATAGGACTTGTCTCTTCGTTGGCGCTCGATCGCAGTTCTTGATGTCTTCTGGCACGCGTAGTAGCTTCGTGTTAAAGCTAAGCGTGTCTGTGCTAGGGTCCCACACCATGCCTAGCACCTTCTGAGATTTTTCGCCTAGCATCGTCGTAGGTTCGCTTGATCTCAGTTCGTTCGGTAGTTCTTCGATCAATTGACGATTGTTGCTAGCGAAGCCTCGCAGGTTGAATCCTCCCTCGGCGTGTGACTCGCGTACTTGCTTGACAGTTCGATGCAAGTCCTCCTCGGTCTCATAGCTAGCCACGTAGTCGTCCATGTAGTGGTTGTTCTTGATATAATAGACTGCCTCGGGGTATCTCGTTCGGTTGTCTTCGGCGTTCTTGTTGCGTACAAGATGTGCTAAACATGGGCTGCTCACGCATCCGAACAGCACCCGTGTTAACTTGTAGATGTGCGGCGTGCGGTCTCGTTCGTTATTCCTCCATAGGAATAGCTGGCTGGCTTGATCTTCATGCTTCAGATGTATTCGCATGAACATATCTTGAATGTCCGCTGTCACGGCGAATGGATTCTCTCTGAAGCGCAGCAATATTCCCAGCAGGCTCTGAAGAAGGTCTGGACCGCAGAGAATGAAGTCGTTGAGACAAAACCCTTGACATTTTGCCGCAGCATCGAAGACAGCACGCATTTTTTGCTTCTGTAGGTTAACTACAGGAAAATGCGGTAGATAAAAGGTAAGATCGCTGACCGGCGGCTCGTTCAAACGTACGGCGTAACCCTTTTCGATTAAAGCTCTTATTTGCTTGCAGTAATCTTCGGCGAACTTCGGGTCGCGTCTCATTCGCGATTCAAGGTTCAATAACCGCGAATGCGCCGTAGTGTAGCTGGCCGGTAGTTTGACGTCATCTGTAGCCCACAGCTGTCCAACTTCATAATGATCTTCATGTTTCACGACGCTCGAATTGAAAAGGTCGACAGCTCGTTGATCCGCGGGCTTGACGTTGTCTTTGCTCGAAACTCCCAAAGCTTCTATCGCCCAGTGTTTCTTTAATTGTTCATCGAGTTCATCTTGTTCAACGCGACAATGCAGTACAACTTGTTCGTTCGTTCTGATTATCTTCGGCCGAAATCCGAAGAAACACCATCCCAAGCGGCAGCGTATGGCGGCGGGATCGAGTTCGCCTGCCATCCTTATCTCGTGCGGTATGCATAGCTGCCAGTGGTCGCCTCCGATGAGCATTTGCGGTACTCCCGTAGTGTAGCATTCATCGGCGAGGTCCTTGAGATGTTCGTACTTGATCATATCGGCTTTGTTTATGATCTGGCTGCGTAGTCCGATTCCGCGTACTGTTCGCAGCGTGATGTCGTAGCCTGTCCCGCCTCGCGCTGACCGTATCTTCGCCTTAACGGTAGCTGTGTTCGTTCGGTGCGCGATATCGCCTATACCGCGCACGCATAGCGGTGAAACAGGGCCAGACAATCCGATCTGTTCGGCGATGTCCTCCTCGATAAGGCTCAGTGTCGAGGCGTCGTCCAACATCGCGAAGATGTGTGCTTCTCCGCCCGGGCCGCTCACGGTGACGGGCAGTACTTTAAGTAGCACATTAGCAGGTTCGATCCCCGAGGTAACGTATATGCGAGCGGTATCTGGATCATTCTGCTCGTTCGGTGCATGTGTTATCTCGGCCTGCGTGGCGCGCGGCGCGCGCGTGGTGGGGGCGTGGCCTGTCCTCTCTCCTATAGAGTACACCGGCGCGGTCGTAGTGAGATGTACTGCGGCTTCAGTCTGTACTTCTTGCTTATCCGCGTGTAGCAAGCGATGATGGGGATGCGGACAGCCTGGCACGTCGCATCTCTTCGCTCGGCAGTACTGGCGCTGATGTTTGTCGTTGAGGCAGCGAAAACACACCCTGTTCAGTCGCGCCCAGTCCCATCTCGCTCCGACGGGTTGGGCAGCTAATTTGCGGCAATCTGTCGTTCCATGAGTTCCTCCGCAATATAAGCAGATTGCGCGCGGGTTCTTCGTGGTGGCGTTCGTGGTATATACCACTTTCGAGGACAACGGCTGCGACGAGCGCGACTGGGACAGAGCAGGGCGGGCAACCGGTCGGTTCGTGTTGCGCTCATACCGCGCCTGCGCTGACACGGCGTTCGATGTCGCGGTAGCAGTCCGTCGCGATGTTAGAGGGGCTCTGGCGTGCGAGTATTTCATTTCCTGCTCGCTCTCGTACATCAGGAAGTCCGACAGCTGGATTATTTCAGCTTCGTCTGAGTAGCGGTGTGCGCGGGCGTAGTCACACCATCGGCTTCGTAGATGGGGGCTCAGGCGGTCGGTGATTTCCCTTATTAGCATGGGATTATCGGCGTAGTGACGGCGGTCGATGTCCATAACTGTAGATACTATGTTTGCGATCTTGATTGCGAAGTTATTTAGGTCATGCGCTGTCGGCCCGACGGTAGGCAGCCGACGCAGGTCTTCTAGTGCTTGGTCGAGTAGTACTTCGCTCCTTCCGTACTGTTTCTTCAATATGCGCATGATGAGGTCTGGACGAGTAGCTGTAGCCAGGACGTGCTGGACGCAAGCCTTGGCTTCTCCTTTCAGCGCCACTCGCAGTCTCGCCACGTTCTCGTACTCGGTAAACTTGTATCTTGTCGCTGTCTCGTTGTATGTGTTATAAAAACTGCGCCACTCGCTGAGATTACCATAGAAAGCAGGTAATTCGTATATTTCTTTCGGTGCAGGTCTCGCAGCCCTCTGCATTTTTTCAAATATCTCGAACATACTGGCGGCGATGCTCTCCTGTGTCGAGATGTGCGTTCTTGGAGTTCTCGCATCCGGACTCGGCGAACGCGAGTACTGTTGCCTCCTTCTCGCGGAGGTCTTCGGTTCGGGGGTGAACGGCCTTTCACGTTCATAGGCTCGTTCGGGTTCAGGCGAGAGTGACCTTTTCCGTTCGCGGGTCCTCTCTAGTTCGGGGCTCGGCGATCGCTCAGCAGGCCTCCTCGTTCTCGGAGTCTCGAACATCGAGCGTGGTTCAAGGTTCGGTGCTCGACGTTTCGATGCCGGCTCGCGTGTCTCGTACGCCCAATCCTCAGGTTCATAATTCCTCGTAAGCGCCTCAGGTTCCGCGGCCTCGATCCCCAGCCGCAACGCTTCGAGTTTTTTGTTCAATGCTTCCGCTTCGCTTAGAAGTCTTCTTTGTTTTCCCCGTAATTGTTGCATAAGTTCAATGCTTTTGTTCCATGGTTCTATTGTTCGGTGAGGTGCGAAGGATACTTGTCGTGTCCGATCATCCTCGCGAAGTTCCCGTTCCGTATAAGTTCGTACGGAGTCGTCGTTCGGCGCGCTCGTTGGCGCTATAGCGCTTGCGGCACGTGTGTCCAGCGCCGTGGGCGCCGGGCGACTAACTGTGCGCGCATGATCTAGCGCTCGCTCGAGTGTAAGCGTTCCCCCGTCGGCCGGTTGCGATGTGGGCGGGGCTAATGGCTCGCTCCCCTCCATATGCCCACGTGCGTCGCCGGCCTCACTGGTGTCAGTGTTACTGAGTTCGTCCTCGGTGCGCGAGGCTCTGGCTCGCTTCATTTCGGCGGCCTCCGCTCCAGCCGCTAGAAAGCGTCTTCGTTCTTCATCGTCGTGAATCGACGACATTGATCTCGTCGTGATTCTTCTTCCCGTCATCGCTGCGGTGCTAAGGTTCCGGGTTCGTGCACGCAGTCGATGTCTCAGGTTCAGTCTGAGGGGTCCGGGAACACGATGCGGAGTTTCAGTAGATCGGTCGCTGCGTGTATCCGCTGGGTCAACCATCCGTAGTTCGGTCCGAAGTAGTTGACGTTGCTCGCGAAGGTTCGGACTGGTTCGCTATCCGACGCTCGAAGGACCAAAAAATGTTGATTACAGCGTACCCAGCATTGCCTGCCGACAACTCAGTTGGCAGAGCTCGGATACACGTAGGCCGGATCTACTGATGAGGAGGGCTGGAGCGTCAGGAGGGCTTTTTCCGATTAATAGGCAGGTTCCATTTTTCTTCTTTTTATTGTTCCTCTCTTGGTGGAGGTCAGCTTGACACTGCTCCATACAAAACGCGTCGCGTATATATACATCACTGGCTGTGATTTTCAGCCAATCATAAAAACATGTCGACCAATCAAAAGGCAGCGTATTTCTGTTTCATGAAATCTCAGTCTGTTCCGTTCACTAATTCTACTGGTCCGTAAATGCTGCGCGTTGATTGGTGGACTTCACATTGTTCGATTTATACTAGCCTACTTTCGCTAAGTTCTAATCACATTTACCTAATTTTAATCAATCCATGCCGTAATGTTTACATTCATTGTTTGTAAATAAATACTACACGTGGTTATCCAACGTTTACAACAAAAAACACATGCGGAGTTGTTTACATTCTAAACAATAGACGCTCGGATCTTTCTATTGTCCTCGGTTTACCTGCAATGTTTTGGGTTAAAACCTTTATTTTAAACATTGCGTTGGGTTATTGACCCAGGGGTCCATTGTATCATTTGAATAGGTAACTGACCTATATTTAACGGGTTATACAGTTACATTTCTTACGTAAATTAAGTTCTGGCGAGGTATCAAATGGTTCATACATAGTACAAAATGCGACATTTTAAATCTTATACGCTAAGTTCAGGCGATTAATATCAGCCAATAGGCGACTTCTAAGTTATGTTCATACATTTGCGTTCATGAAATTACTTATACATTACCAATGATCGTTATCAACGTCCACTTTTGGTAGCAAAGAGTATGGTTGGCAGAAAAAACAAACACAATTGGTTGTTTACTTTTGATCTTAACCATAAAATAAATATTTAACTTCTAAAGATTACACCTCTAGATATAAATCCTTACGGTACAAAACCTTTTCCGCCCTAATTTATTTTTAAAACAGTTTACGTCAAATGACATAAAATGTCATCAAAATATAACTGTAGTTGAAAATCTAATTACATTACGCGACGTGTTTATCTAAATAAATCAATGCATATCGTATCTAGAGTGGATATTCAAGTATTTTAGTGGAGTCCTCATAAAGTGCACGTTTGATCACAGTATTTACATTGACAGCATGGATTTGACACAATACCCGTATTTTATTACGACGGATAAAACCACGCGATGTACTGTTTGTAATATCAATATTAAAAGGAAAAAGCATAATATAAATAAACACTTAAAGTCAAAATCCCATGTAAATAAAATAAGTGGTTCATTCTGTCTTTCTAAGCTACAAAAAAACTTAAAAGACAACCCTGATTTTGAAATCAAAAACAGTAAGTTATTTTGTAAATTGTGTGATTCGACATTTCATCCCTCTTTATCTAAATTGGACCGGCATATGAAAACTGATTCTCACCAAAAACACAAAATGAAAGATGGACAAAAACAGTTTAACAGTGATTTGACTGAATTCATGATTCATTGTAACATACCGTGGTCAAAACTTGACAACCCGAAATTTCGAAATTTTATGGAAAATATTTTAAACAATAAATATGGAAAGAGCGTCAATTTACCCAGTGAATCTAATATAAGGTTGAAATATCTTCCTCAAATTTACGAGCAAAAAAAAGACCAAATCAGACAGGAACTACAAAATAAGACGATTTGCCTTAGCGTTGATGAAACAACCGATTCATGTGGGAAAAAAGTGGCAAACGTTTTGATCCAGTCATTGGATGGAACCAGCACAAAAATGTATTTGTTTGCATCAAAGGTTCTAGAAGAAACCAATTATTTAACTACAACCAGGCTAGTAAATGAAACGCTTAAAGATCTTTGGGGCCATCAATATAATGAGAACTTAGACAAATTACTGTTTTTTGTAACTGATGCTGGATCATACATGCTCAAGGCGGGTAAATGTCTTACACAGGAATATCCAAATTTAACACATGTAACATGCTTCGCACACGGACTGAATCGCGTCGCAGAAAAAGTTAGAAGTCTTTACCCTAAAATCAACAAATTAATAGACTGCGTAAAAAAAGTTTTCCGTAAAGCTCCATCTAGAACGAAAAAATTCCGAATGATGTATCCAAACATTCCTCTTCCTCCACGACCAGTGATAACCAGATGGGGAACATGGTTAAATGCTGCTTCATATTACAACAAATATTTTAATGAAATCAGGACTGTGATCAATGCGTTAGATTCACGTGAAGCAAGAACAATTGTCGACGCCAAGAAAATTTTCCGTGATCGCAATTTAAAATCAGATTTATTGTTCGTTGACACAAACTTCGACATTATCGCCAAGTCAATTCAATTGCTGGAGGATCCAAATCTAGAACTGAAAAGTTCATTAAGAATTATCTCGGACTTGATAAAAAAAATGGCAAAGTTGAGATTACATCCCAAGGGCAAGGAAGTTTATTTTAAACTGAAATATGTCCTAAAGAAAAACCCGGGTTACAGTACTGTAAGCGTTGTGCAGCAGCTGATTGAAGGTAAAGAGGTGGATATGCCGGAAGGTGTGAATAAAAATAGTGTGCAATATTTTAAAGACTTAAATTTCCTTCCTGTGACTTCTGTCAACGTAGAAAGGTCATTTAGCTATTTAAAATGGATTTTTTCCAATCGACGTGAACGACTGACAGCCAAATCTGTTGAACAAATTTTAGTCATTTATTCACTATAATTTGGATTTTTTCTTATAAATATGTATATAAATCTCATAATTTGTAAAATATATAATGTTTAATATACTTCGTTAATTGTTTTTTTTGTCGACCATACTTTGCTACCAAAAGTGGACGTTGATAACGATCATTATACATTACTGATCACTTATATCTAACTTAATTACGTGAGGATCATTTATTTACATGATTTATCTTATTCCTAGGCGTTCATTGGTCGTGACGTCGTGTCGCTAACAGTATATTTCACTAACAAACGTCACGATCATGAGTACGGTTAGGAATTTTGGTGGCATTAGGTGAACAGAGAATGGTGGAGTCGTTGTTTAAATATTTTATGATTAATTTAATAAATAATTAATTAATATAATTTTAAACTTAAAATCTTAATCAAGGTTCAAAGTTCAAAGGTGAAATTAATTAAAACTTACAATGGGCAGTTTAAATTAATTTCACCTTTAATATTTGCCAACCTGGGAAATGAAATGTAGTAAAATTTTGTAATGTTTCTTTTGATTACTATATGAAATATTTAAGGGGCTTCGGGAAAACTGGAACCTTGAAAATCAGACGCTACATTTGCTCAAATAACAATTTTTTTTATTGTAATATAAGAAATTTCTCGCCCTCTAAAATTATGTTAATATTATTTCTTTAAATTTATTAATAAATCCAGCTCGAACCGAATACTATTTAGTTATTATTTTGTGAGTTAATCATTTATTCCAGTAAAAATATTGGTAACACTGACTCCATTGATCCCTGTTCAATAAATGCCACCAAAATCCTAACCCTAAATGAGACAATCACACAAGTTGACCTAAGTAGTTCCGCGGTAAACCCAAGTATACCATTTTTCAGTTGAAAGTAAAAAAAAGTTGAACAGGTTCTGGCACTATGATGGGGCAGTAAGATGGCAGCATTGTGGCGTAAGGTCCGACAAACTATCAAACCAAATACGCGTATTAAATTACATTTTCTAAAAAAAATGTTCAAAGTCAATTCCCATGAAATTAACAAAGTTCTAGTAATTTTCTTTAGTACCAGTGACTTTCGCCTTGTCCGTCCGTCCGTCTGTCCGCAGCATAGCTCAGTGGCCGTTAATACTAGAAATCTGCAATTTGGTACAGGTACATATTAATGATGCCAACAAAGTGGTACAATAAAAACTAGAAAAATATTCTTTTTCGGGTACCTCCCCAATTGATGAAGTGGGGATTTTTGTTATTAGCAGTAATCCTATAGTGTGGGGTATCATTCAATAGGTCTCTTAAAAAGAATAAGGGTTCCCCACTTCGGACGTTGGTGATCTTGTTCGTTTTTGATTTGGTATATGACATCCAATATTTTTTATAATTTATACATATAGTATTAAGTGGTGTGACTACTCGGGTAAAAATTAAATACAAATCAAAATATTTTAATAAATTAATGATTTGTTTTGTGTTTACACAATTACTTCAAGAATAAGGGTCTTAAAATAACGTTTTTTTCTAAACTCAATATTTTCGGAGATAATCGCTCTAGAAGAAAAAAAATAGTGTTTTACCCACGGATCAAAAGTTACCCCCCTCTAACTTTTGATCCGTAGGTCCAAAAAATATGAAAAAAATCATGAATGTGTGTGTGGACTTAAAAAATTATTTCGAACATAATCGGCCCAGTCGTTTTTGTATAATTACGAAATCCTACACGGCCGGTTTGCCGGTTTTTCAATCAGTACAATCCAAAGAAGATGGGTAGGCACAAGAAGGCCGCATGTCGCAGTCAAACGTGAGTCAAACCCAAGATGTGCTAAGGCCACAAATTTAGAAGGACATTATGTAAAATAACTTCCAAAACTTGAACTAATAGGTATTCAAAAAACACCTAGCGGTCCTAATCTTGGTTATTATTTGGCCAATTTATACATATTACATACATACCCGTACATCATCAGCCCATCTCAGTCCACTGCTGGACGTAGGCATCTCCTACTAACTATGCGTATAGACGCATTAGGAGGCCAATTTATATGTGTAATTAGCATTTATAGGTAGGTAGGTACTTAAATATGTAAATACTTGGACCGCCACTATTGACCAAGCTATGCAGACCGCCTTTCATGAATGTGGCCGAAACATACTCCAATACAGTAATTCTTAGTATCTATTTATTTATTTATACTCACCCACCAATTTATTAATTTTTCCTCGGGGACTTCTACAATTGGATGCTCTAATTGCCAAATCCCCATTCCGTCTTAAATTCACTTTCAATATTATCATGCAATATGCAAATATCATTATCAGTAGTGGTATAAAATATGTTAATACAGCCAGAACTCCATTGACAACCCTGGCGAAGTTTGTAGGAACGGTGAAGCAGGTCAAAGTTTGGGGTTCAGTTATCACCAGAGCGATTGTAGTCATCTCGGGCGTCGACTCTACCACTGCTATCAACCACATCACTATGATTATTTGCACAATCCGCCTTAGTTTCGGTGAAGTCTTCGCCTTCGTAGGGTGACAAATCGCTAGATATCTCTCAATAGACAATGCGGTCATAGTCAAAATACTATAATTCCATAAGCTTATTACCGCGAAATATTGGATTTTGCATGCCATTTCACCAAAATAAGCATTATTAGGTATTCTTAAGATTGTAAATAATATAACAATGGTTAGTGCTATGTCAGATATTGCCAGACTGATCAAATAATAATTGGTAACTGTGTGCATAGTTTTATCATAATAAATGACGATGCATGTCAACAAATTAATGGAAAAGCCGATGATGAATATGAAGCACAGCGTGACCGTGTATAATGTCACGAAGTCTTGGCGAATTGCTATTGTTTCTTGTAAAAACTGCATCCACAGTGTAGTATTAATACCAGTAAAATCTTCAGTCGTATTCATGATTATGAACCACGAGCCCCAATTTTCTTGATTCAATAAAATTGTAGAAATATTTTCCCGAAAGTCGAGGAAAATAAAGTCCTTTAATTATTAGTTTGCTAGCTACTATTACACCGATTATTTCGACCTCGCATATTCCACTGAACCTTTTACAACGCTTAGCTTGCGTGGAGTGTTTGCGTATTATATACAGGGTAATTTAATATTTGTTCAGTTAAGTGCAAGCTGTAGATAATGGGATAAGGTAATTGAACATTACTTTCCGTGATGAATTAGGTGAGAGGGTACGGAAATGTATACTTTTAATGGCTGTTTTTCGCTATGACAAATTAATCAGGTCAGAGGTTACCATGACGTCTTAATGCGATTTAATTTTGGTTCGGCTTGTAAATTTTTGACAGCTATTCTAAGGAACTGACATAAAGCGATTCAGATTAGATCCTAAACTGAATCGCATTAGTAGATCGTGGTAGCCCCCAGCGGTTCTTATACCGGCATCACGACGCTTTGGTGCTACGTAAAAGATCAAAAGGAAGAATATTTATTCAAAATTACACCTTAAAAGTGTGGCGCAAAATAAAAATGGATGAACACATGTGATGTGACTACTTCTACAGTGCGACTGACTATAAATTGTTGAAATTAAATAAAAAGAAACTAACAGTACACCTTGCAATGGCAACACCAACATCTGGTCAATGTTGTCAAATATACAATTTATTGATGTCGTTACGGATTACCAATGATCATCCAGGTTTATTCCAACAAAACTCACTTAGGTAAATATTAATAAAAAAAACACTCTTCCAGAGTAAGAAGTTTGTTTCTTATGAACCAAGGCAAATGTATTATGTAGGTACATTGTACAATGCCGCTATTATAAAAAACGAGAAAAAAATACTGAAGTTTTGTTTCCTACCTTTATTAAAATTTTTCTTGGCACTATTCAATGTTATTTGAAGAATATAATTATGAGTGGTTACATGTAGGTATATTATTGTTTCAAAAGTTCATATCAATCGCATTAGCCAATGTTGAAAATAACAGAACCATTATGGTTATTATGAAAATCAAAAACAGTACAGTATACCTGCCTCAGAAAATAACAAAGAAAGAAAGGTGAAATTTACAGTAAATAATATTTGTCATACCAGCCCTTTTAAAATAAATACGATAATCAATTGG
>JALPQI010012428.1:0-35117 GCA_025490895.1 Thaumatotibia leucotreta | reverse complement strand
GGTTCGGCTGCGGGCCTTGACGGCTTGTCACCGCAACATCTCAAAGATCTGACCTCACACAGCGTTGGTGACACGGGAAAACGCCTTGTATCCGCCCTTACAAAACTTGTTAACCTAATGCTTGTAGGTAATATAATCCCCCAATTTGTGCCCATAGTCTTCGGAGCAAACCTGATCGCCCTCACTAAAAAAGACGGGGAGTCCGGCCTATCGCAGTAGGCACAACACTTCGACGCCTCGCCTCAAAAATAGCTGTCCGTCATATCTTTACAAAACTACAACCTAAATTTGAACCTTTTCAGTTAGGTTTCGGCACTAAGGGCGGATGTGAATTAGTGGTTCACGCTTTACGCACCTGTCTTGCCAACGACCAGTGTGAGGTCCTACTCAAAATAGACGTCAAAAACGCCTTCAATTCTGTCAGTAGGGATGCCTTGCTGGCAGAAACAAGAAATCACATCCCGGAACTCTACAACTACCTTTTACACTGTTACGCAGACCCTTCCAAAATGATGTACAGACACCATGAACTTTCTTCAGAAGTTGGCTGCCAGCAAGGCGACCCTCTCGGACCAGCCATTTTTAGCTTAGCTATCAACCCTATCATTCAAAATCTAAATTCTAAATTTAACGTCTGGTACTTGGACGACGGAACTCTAGGAGGGGATGTAAACACAGTCTTGTCGGACCTTACAATTATTAAAAATAAGTTTAGTTTCATAGGCCTTGAGCTTAACTACAATAAATGTGAGCTATACTTAAATACAAATTCAACAGACAACGTTCAAAAATTTCAAGCACTCACTCCTGATATAAAAATTGTCAACAAGGACTCTTTTATGCTCCTTGGCGCTCCAATTTTTGAAGACACCATTCCAAATATCATCTCGAAAACTAGTGCTAAATTTCAAAACTGTGCTCATTGCCTGCTAGAGATAAACCCCATTCCGCGTTAACAATTCTAAAATTCTGTCTTTTTGTTCCCAAATTCACATACATGCTCCGCTGCTCCCCGTTTTGGAGACACATAAATTCTCTTTTACCGATTGATGACATTATGAAATCTACTTTGGAGTCTATTTTAAACATACAATTCACCGAGGAAAGTTGGGCCCAGGCGTCCTTATCCATCCGGTTTGGCGGGTTAGGGACACGCAAAATTTCTAGCATCGCTTTGCCAGCGTTTTTATCCTCCGTCCATGGTACTTCCGCTCTCGTAAGTAAGATTTTAAGGGCTTGTCCTTCAAACTTCGAGACGGAATGCCTGGCGGAGGCTAGGAGCGCTTGGCTTATGGCTTGTCCGGGGCAGGATCTTCCACAGAAACTGCATGTACAACGGAGCTGGGACGACACGCTTTCCAAAATTTGTTACCTAAAATCCTTAAATTCTAGTTCTGGTTCTGCGCGTGCACGTTTGCTGGCAGCTGCTGAGCGTGAAGCTGGTCAGTGGCTGCAAGCCTACCCCTCACCTGCCAATGGGACATATTTAGTACCAGACACTCTACGCCTAGCGGTAAGTTTCAGACTGGGCGTGAAAGTCTGTACACCCCACGCATGTCCCTGCGGCTCACCTGTAGATGAGCTCGGACATCACGGCCTATCATGCCATTTGAGCGCCGGACGCCTCTCCAGACACGCTGCGCTGAACGATATAATTCGACGGTCTCTTGCCACCGTAAACGTTCCTGCAACCCTGGAACCCAACGGGTTATTAAGAGACGATGGTAAGAGACCGGACGGTATGACTATTATACCTTGGAAGATGGGACGAGTGCTTGTCTGGGATGCCACGTGCGTCGACACTCTGGCATCGAGTACCACTTTCTGGCTTTTGGTGTCGAGACCCTCGGGCCGTGGGGTCCGAGCGCTCGACTTTTATTTAGGGATTTATCCAAGCGTCTGGTCGAAGCTACCGGTGACCAGAGAGCTGGCAGCTTCTTATCGCAACGTATTAGCATAGCTATACAGCGAGGGAATGCTGCCAGCATCTTTGGCACCATGCCTAGGGGGCCATATTTAGATTTTTAATTTATTATTTAAGCCTTTTTTATTTCTATTTAAGTGTACTTTGTAGGGATATTTTATAAGTTTTTAGTTAATAATTTAATTTAGTTTTGTTATATAGTTATAGTTTGTTATTTAATATTTAGTTTTTTTCAGTTGCTATAATTGTAAAAAATAATAGATTATATATGTATATAAATTATACAGTATTAAGTAAACGTTTTGATTAAAACCATTACAAGATTGTTGTATAAAAGAGAGGTATTTGCGTTTATGGTTCGGAGTTCAAAAAGCAAATTCCAAAGAAAAAGTTGATAAATTAGCTAAAGATGCAATGCAAATTAGCAATGGTTTTCAACATGTATTTGGAAAGTCTGGTCGAAGCTACCGGTGACCAGAGAGCTGGCAGCTTCTTATCGCAACGTATTAGCATAGCTATACAGCGAGGGAATGCTGCCAGCATCTTTGGCACCATGCCTAGGGGGCCATATTTAGATTTTTAATTTATTATTTAAGCCTTTTTTATTTCTATTTAAGTGTACTTTGTAGGGATATTTTATAAGTTTTTAGTTAATAATTTAATTTAGTTTTGTTATATAGTTATAGTTTGTTATTTAATATTTAGTTTTTTTCAGTTGCTATAATTGTAAAAAATAATAGATTATATATGTATATAAATTATACAGTATTAAGTAAACGTTTTGATTAAAACCATTACAAGATTGTTGTATAAAAGAGAGGTATTTGCGTTTATGGTTCGGAGTTCAAAAAGCAAATTCCAAAGAAAAAGTTGATAAATTAGCTAAAGATGCAATGCAAATTAGCAATGGTTTTCAACATGTATTTGGAAACCATTTGAATTGTTCCGACTACTTCTATACTCCGGATAAGTGACAAAATGAACCAGTCAATTTGATTTCTTCGTTTGTGTCTTCTGGTATAATTGAAGTCATTGAAAATTTGAGCAAAAAATTTTCACTGCATGCTAGAAGTTTAATCGTAAATGTACCGAGTAATTTAGTTGAAAGCTTTAATGCGCTGATAGCCAAATTCATTGGTGGTAAAAAAAAATGTTTCTCAACGATGTTCCTATTTTGGCCGTTGTACTGCTTCTGTAGTGTCTTAATACTGGCTACTATACATACAGCAGTCGATAAAATTGCAGTCGATAAAGTTTTATTCGGCACAGATAAAACTAGCAATAAATTAAAAGGAAAACAAATAAAATGGAATACAGCCGACGCAGTATTATAGAAAGACTCCCACTACGGAGCAGACTGTCAAAAACCTGATTTGAGTCCAGAATTGTACGAGAAGGAAAAATAATATTTTCTAAAAGGGCTTGAAATGAGTAATTCAGAAAGAGAGAAGCTTGAAAGAATTATTTTACTGCAGCGAAAAAGTCCTGAGTGGACTATTTAGAGAAGAAAGTTGTTGACATCTAATTTTGGAGAAGTTTGCAAACGAGGTCCAACCACCAGTTGTGCACCCTTGGTAAAGAAAATAGTCTATGGCAACACTATTTCTTTTCTTCCTGGTGTGCAGTATGGAATAAACAAGGAGGAGCGCGCAATAAGTTAATTGTGTTCACAAGATCATAATTACAGTTGAAGATTGCGGGCTCTTCGTTGATTAATATATTAAATTTTTGGGTCCATCGCCAGATGGCATTTATGCAGATGGCATGGTCGAAATAAAAAGCCAATCATCCTTGGCTATCATGCAACTTGATAAAGCCTTGGCAAAACATGCTTTTTGTAGACTCGACAAAGCAAAACGAAGGGTCCACGGAAAAAACATGTCTAGTGCTTAAAAAATCAGGGCAAATTCACACCTTATTCTGTTAAAAGTAAAGTTGGAATACGACCAGACCATGGTCTCAGTTTGGATTCCGGGCAAGCCGGGGACTGAGCATGTTGAGAGTGCTGCATCGGTCGGCATCCATACGGAAGTAACTCACCATATGAATCAAATGTTGGGATCTCATCCCAAAATTTGAAGGATCTCATCTCTGATTGTTCGAGTGACGCAGGTGAACAGCTCGGCTGTTCCCTCACTAAATTAATAAGTTCCATGTTATCAGGCAAAAACAACTCTGAAATTGTCCCAATTTTCTTTGGTGCTAACCTTAAGCTCTGTTTTAAGGTGTTATTATGAACTATGAAGGTTGTCAGCCAAGCAATCGACTCGTGCTTGACTAATACAATTTAAATTTGGAAGCTCATCATACATATTGTCTATGTATGATAAGCCTTCAAACTTCACTCTGCTGACAGATCTTCAAGAATAAACATGTTTTTGTAAGTGCATTTAAATAAATAAATAAATAGTGGTGTTATAGAAGCATTGTGCAGTTTAACTCAATGTACAGGGCCCTCGGAAGAACCAATGAAGAGGTTATGGGCCCTTTGGAACGCTAAGGGAGTTGATAACAATTGTGTAAATATTTACACATTATCATTATAGTTTTCGCACGTCAATATCTACCAATATCAACCATAGCAACGGAAAGTTGTTTACAAAATAAGCATAGCAACGAGTCAAGGAAAACCGTAAGTCAATTTTTAAAAAGAATCCACATCATGAACTACTTAAGGAGTTTAAAATCAAACTCAGATTATACGAACTGAAGAAAATTAGCAAAATTATTTCTGGATGCGAAAGGAATTGGAGCCGGCTGCGAAGACAAAGATAAAGACAGTAAAGCTAAATATTACATTTTTAATTCAAAAAATGATCAATTGCTTAACTACAAAGGATATTTTTGAAAAATTAGACATCGCCTTCAATAATAAGGCTGAAAAAGACAGCCATAAGTGATTGAATTTTATAATTACAAATCTACCGGAAATATAATGATACCTTCAGCAAATTACAAAATATGTGTTTCGAACTAGAGTCTCCTGAGAACAAAATAAATAATGACATGCGTATGCAAAAGACTTTAACAATTTTACCTTCAAAATTAAATTACTTCAGAACTGTATGGGAGGTAACTCCAAAATCCGACCAAACCATACATACTCTCATAGAAAGTATACAAAAAGAAATTAAGCTTCTTGAAAATAATAATTTAGAGATGAATTATCAAGCAGAGGAAACCATGAAAAGTAACGAAAGAAAATATTTTAAATCAGCCAGGGCATATTGCCTGGTTCTGTACCAATAAAAAATGTTCAAGTTGCAATAAAAGTGGTCATACTTCTAGTGAATGTTTTTCCATAAAAATTTGTAGGAAGTGCAACAAGAAGGGACACATTGAGAAATTATTTCGCACTTTTAGCCTGGTGAGCGAACAAATGAAGCATACCACTAATATTACAGCCATTATCGATTCAGATGCATCATCCCACATGGTTTTCAATAACGATATTATAAATTTTACAGAAAATATAAAGGTCGGTATAAGATGTGCCAATGCAGAGAACTTAGTCGCTCAAGCCATAGGTACAATCAACGCAAACACCTTTGAACTGAAAGATGTACTACATGTTCCTGCAATATCTAGAAACCTGATATCTGTAAGTTAAGTCACTGATCACGGAGCTTCTGTACACTTCGTTGGAAATAAGGTAACTGTAAAAAAACATAATCATACCATTTTAAGTGGATATTGTGATGATGCGTGAATCGGAACGCACATTGCCCCTTCCACGTTAGGTTCTGGCCGTTTTAGATCCTTATTTCCAAATTTAAAATTACAAATTCCCATTATTCATTCATTTCCTTGATCAGTCATCCTCAGTCCATCAGAAGACGCAGATCGATTTATTACTAAATATTTGTCAATTTAATCAAGAATCTGAGTGCAGCACGAGTCAGTGTTTTATGTAATTTTAATATCCAGTGAAAGTGTTTTATACTTATATATCTGTTACTGTTACCTGTGTTCGTCGTTCATTCCCAAAGGCACAATATTGTAAGTTGGCATACTTTATAGTTTTACATTTATATATATTCCAACTCAATATCAGTTTAGCTGACTGTACTTGTATCTATTACAGGTGCCTTTGTTTTCGAATAATAAATATCCTACTTGCTGCCCTACCTCCTGTTTCCTTCTCGCTCCCGTCTCCGAAACCCCGAGGGCTACACCCTCACACTGGCGCCTCAACGTTCCCGAACCCACAACCCACGACCAACCACCACCAACTGATCCGGCTACCAAGAACTCCAAGACCAGAGAAAAGCTATAACCTTTTTATTTTAACTTTTTTATAAAATTGTAATTATCTTTTTATTCATTCTTTTTTCCAAATTCTAAAAGATTCCTACACGATCCATCCCAATTTCGACCCTCTCTCTCGGCCTATAATTATTATTTTTTTTAAGTTTTATCGATCAATATAATTTTTCATCCCTCACAGCACAAACCATCAACCTGTATATTATATTTAACTATCTGACAATTATATAACCCTATCTCTAAATCTCCAATCTATCTCTCTAGTGCCATCTTCCTTGTATTTCGCGAGACAGTATACTAACACAACACAAAACAATCTTAGGAACACTCATTTACATACATTAAACACAATCCAAGATTTCACTGAAATCATCACAAATTGACTTATCTATGGTGTTTTTAAAACTCACACCGAGTCACCAAAACATAAGTCAATACTTACTTACTGGAGTGCTGCTGGAGAATACCCTCAGTGTATCCTACATCGATACCAACACTGGAAAAGGTACTTTCCTAGGACTTATTGAAAGTCGCTATCTAGAGGTACCCTGACTGGTTACGGTTGACATTCACACATTCGTGTAGTAAAACACTTAAGCATTAAATAAACTTTAATCTTTTAACCAGTTAAAAATGAAACCATTATTCTTGAACAAGCCCGAGATTATATACGAGCTTAAGCTTAGGAACATCCAATTTCCCAGCACCTCCCAGGCTGACGAGTTGCGGCAATTGCTGACTTCCAACTTAACAGCAGCTGATTCTTACGAAATCAGTTCATACACATTGGAGGTAGACCTGAAGGAAATCGGCAAATGCTTATCCTTGTTGACATCCCAATTACTCCTTCTTCCATCAAACAGTGCGCACAGTGATAAAATTAAAACTTATTTACATCATGTTACGCTTCGTATAAACCGCTTAAATATCACAACAGAGTCAACATCCGATATAATACAAAATTATAAAAACATTTGTGAACAACTGACAGAATGTCCAACAAAATTCAGTTTTTCACAAACGCCAACTTCAGTTGCGTCAAGTTATGCATCTGCGACCTCTTTATTGCATGGTAATACGAACCTCGATTTACTCGCGAATAAACTATCCAACCTCCCTGACAATAGACCTAACGACTTAAAAAAGTTTAACTACAAAGGTGATAGCTGTCCACATGATTTTATTCGTAACATAGAAGAGTTCGCAACTGCACGAAATATTGACGATAAGCGTTTATACAATTACATATATGATTTTCTTTCCGGTACTCCCTTAGACTGGTATAGGTCAAAGAAACATACTTTGACAGATTGGAATTCCTTCAAAAAGCAATTTCTTACTGATTTCGAATTACACGATCATGATTATAATCTCATGCAGACAATTTATTCTCGCAAACAAAACCAAAAGGAAAGAGTCATTATGTACTTTTCAGCTATGGAAGCACTATTTTCAAAACTACATAAACCTCTTTCTGAAGAAACTAAGATTGACATATTACGTAGAAACCTGAATCCGTATTACAGCACCAAACTACTCCCCACTGATATAGTATCAATAGACCAATTATTCAAATCATGCAAATGGTATGAAAGCTGCAATACAACCTCTACCTATTATGTTAATCCTAATCAAGAAAATTCGAACCATACCTCATACCAACCACATATACCTCCATTTCCATATAAATCAACAATTCATGCTGTATCAAACCAAACAGAAAGTGTACGTTTCACCTGTCCCCCGCTGTAGAACAAACAATCATTCCTTAGATGTATGTAAAAGCGAAAACATCGTGTGTTTTCGTTGCGGTAAAAAGAATGTAACCTATCCGAAATGTACTAATTGCCATACATTTTCAAAAAACGCGTAAAGGAGAAAAGTAACACAACTAAAACTACAGCTACAGAATGGAACCTTTGGTTAGATACTATCAAATTATTCATGTCATCTTACAAAACCACCACAGCACTTTTTACCAAAAACCCACATGATGTACGTCCATATGTCAAATAATTTAACCCTTTGTGGACTTTTAGACAGTGGTAGTGCCATTAGCATTCTTGGTCACGATTCTCACAAAATACTTTTATCCCATGGTTATACATTAAATAACAAACATACCATTACTGGTACTGTGGCTAATGGACAACCAATAAAGTCTATTGGTACAATTCAAATACTAATAAGCTTTAAAAAGAAACTAGCGATTATCACCACACATGTCATACCACAAGTGACCCAACCGTTGATCTTTGGTATAGATTTTTGGAAAATCTTTCAGTTAGCCCCAGACATACTGAATACTTTAACAACATTTTCTAATAATTATATCGATACATTAATAATTAAGAACTCTTCCCCTGATTACATCACTCATTATGAATATTATGATAGCCTTACTGATACTCAACGTTTAATTTCTGATGTTTTAACCGAAAAGCTTAAGCACATGTCGACTGAAACTAAACCTATAGGCAAAACCCACCTAGTGGAACATCATATCGATACCGGTGATCACCGACCAATCAGACAACGATGCTATCGACTTTCACCGGAAAAACAAAAGGCCTTATGCAAAGAAGTAGACGAAATGTTTAAGCTTAATGTCATAGAGCCTTGTGAAAGCCCATGGCTCAATCCAGTTATAATAACTCCAAAAAAAGATGGAACCTGACGTTTTTGCATTGACAGCCGGAAACTCAACTCTATCACACGCAAAGATGCTTACAAACTCCCATTCATTTCCGATATCCTTGATAAACTAAAGAACGCTAAATACCTTTCCTCCATTGACATTGCCAAGGCATTCTGGGAAATTCCCCTACGTCTCTCAGACCGTCCTAAAACTAGCTTTCATGTACCTTCAAAGGGCATGTACCAGTTCCGTGTAATGGCTTTTGGCTTGACCAATGCACCTGCAACGCAACAACGTTTCATGGATGCATTATTCCCGTCTGATGACAATTCAGTTTTCACTTATACTTAGATGATATAATCATCATCAGTAACACCTTCGAAGAACATATTGAATTACTAAACAAAGTATATAAGAGACTTGCAGAAGCGAATATAACAATAAACTTCCCCAAATGCTCATTTTTCAAAAAAGAACTTAAATATCTTAGCTACATTGTCAACGAACATGGTTTACAAACAGATCCCGAAAAAGTTAAAGCAATATTAGATATCCCTGCCCCCACTTCCGCACGAGAAGTTGAAAAGTTCCTCGGAACAGCTAGTTGGTACAGATGTTTCATTCCTGATTTCAGCACCAAGGTCGCACCTCTAACAAGATTAACCTCTACTTCCAAAAAGGCCCCACCCTTTAAATGGACTTCTACAGCGAACCAAGCCTTCATAGATATTAAAGAAGCCCTTGTCTCAACCCCTATCTTGACTTGTCCAGACTTCTCTAAACCTTTTGCAGTCCATTGTGACGCTTCTAGCTTCGGCATAGGTTCCATGCTCACTCAAGAGTTCGATGGTGTTGAAAAACCCATTGCCTACAAGAGCAAATCCCTTACTGGTCCTCAAAGAAACTATTCCATAACAGAAAGAGAATTACTTAGTGTCATTCTTTCCTTAGAACATTGGCGTTGTTACCTTGACAACGGTATAAAATTTACCATTTACACAGACCACTCTGCATTGCAATGGTTTCTTCACCTTGACAACCCTACTGGACGTCTAGCCCGTTGGAGTATTCGTCTTTCGACATTTAACTTTGAGATCAAACACAAACGTGGTAAGGATCATTTAGTTCCAGACGCTTTATCCCGTTCTGTCCCAATCACTACTATTAACTACAACAGTTCTCATACAAACGACGACTGGTTTAATAATATCTATTCAAAATGTATCTCAAACCCAAACACAACACCAGATTATATTATACATAATAATAAACTGTATAGATATTGTCGAACAACTTCTTTACTTCAATCTGAATATAGTTGGAAAGAGGTTATTCCATTTGAGTACAGAACCCCAATCATCACAGAAAATCATTCCATTCCCACTTGCGCTCATTTCGGAACATTCAAAACATACCAAAGAATAAAATTGAAATATTTTTGGCCAGGAATGTACAAAGATGTTTCCAATTTTATAGCCAAATGTGAAACTTGCCTAGCTTACAAACATCAAACTCAACTTAAACTTGGTCTGATGGGAAAACCTAAGCAATGTTCACGTCCTTTTCAGTGCATTTCTATTGATTTGATCGGCCCATTACCGACTACACATAAGCACAACAAATTTATTTTCGTTGTTACCTCCTGCTTTTCGAAATACTGCCTCCTTTTCCCGATTAAACGTATGAACTCGAAAATAATTGTACACATTCTAGAGAACCTAGTGTTTCTTGTCTATGGAGTTCCACAAACTATCATTCTTGATAACGCCCCTCAATTTGTTAGTCAAGAAACAACTGACTTGTTCCACTTCTATAAAGTACCTAAAATACATTATTGCCGCCTTAAATGTCCTCAACCAAATACCGTTGAAAGGTATAATAAAGTTGTCACTACAGCAATTTCTTCATTTGTGGAAGATGATCACAGAAATTGGGATATCAACATACATAAAACACAATTCGCTATTAATACTTCAGTAAATGAAACCACCAATTACACTACAACATTCCTTGTATTTGGCCGCGAACTAGTCACATGTGGATCGGTATACAATAATTCAGATCTCACAGATGACCTTATCTTCGCTCCAAGGGACCAATATGCGGATAACATCGGTCTTCTCCAGCCAATATTCTCTGAAGTACAAGCCCGCCTGTGGAGAGCACATGAAAACAGCTCCTCTTCATATGACAAACATCACCAACATTTCGAGTTCAATGAAGGTGACACTGTCTGGAAACGAAATTACCCTATTAGCAATGCTCCTAAACATTTTTCAGCTAAACTTGCTCCTAAGTTTATAAAATGTACAGTTGCTAAAAAAATATCACCCTTAGTATACGTCTTGAATGACATGTCTGGCAAAATGATAGGTCGATGGCACATCAGAGACCTGAAACCCCTTCCCAAAATTCTAAAATAAACATTTAAATGTCTATTCCCATTTGGCATCCTATTTCCTACAGTTACTTTTCTCCTGATTTATTCCTGATTTTCTATTCAATTATGTATATATTCATCTTAATTTATTTAAATCACATCTCATATCATTACTTTTTCGGATCCATTAACATAAAGTGATTACTTTTGTTACATATACTAATTTATGAATTAAAAGTTCAAATATAAAGTCGACTCTTACCTTACCTATCTTGACATCATATGATGTTCACCTTTATTATACACATACTTATACAGTATGTTATCTTAATTCCTAAATATGGAATTACCTCTAAATGTAGTAGGTATTTCAACACCTACGATTCGTCGAATATTTTTCGATTTGCATACTTAATGCACCTACATGTATATAAATATATTAGACATTAAGATATCATAACATAACTAATCAGCGGGTGGTTACTGAATTATAAGCCTTAATACCAAAGGTGGACGATTTCATGAGTATTTATTAGTGTTTTATACTTATATATCTGTTACTGTTACCTGTGTTCGTCGTTCTTTCCCAAAGGCACAATATTATAAGTTGTCATACTTTATAGTTTTACATTTATATATATTCCAACTCAATATCAGTTTAGCTGACTGTACTTGTATCTATTACAGGTGCCTTTGTTTTCGAATAATAAATATCCTACTGGCTGCCCTACCTCCTGTTTCCTTCTCGCTCCCGTTTCCGAAACCCCAAGGGCTACACCCTCACAGATATAAAACTGGAAACGTACTTTATGAAACGGAATTTTCTGCCTATTGTTCGCGAGGTATTGTTTTCGGAAAATGCCGACATCTGGCATCGCCGGCTAGGTCACGTATCAGATGTGCTGTGTTTAGCTAAACTTGTGAACGGTATCAAAATTAGGGGGGTTCATGTTCATAACTTTTGTGAAATATGTGTTAAAGCTAAAATGTCTAGAAAACCATTCAAAAATAATAGAGTTAAAGCAAAATTTCCTATAGACATTATTCATACCGACGTTTGCGGTCCTGTTGAAATTCCCACATGGAATAATAAATAGTATTTCATAACATTTTTGAATGATTTTACACATGACTCTAGCAGAAAATGATTTCAATACAAAAGTGAAGCATAATTAGACGCGACAACGGCCGTGAATATTCGAACAATAACCTCATGTCTTGGTGCAATTCTAAAGGTATAATACTAGATTTCACAATACCCTATACTCTGCAATTGAACGGAAAATCAGAGAAACTCAATAGAACCCTGGTAGAAAGAAGAAGGGCATTAATATTTGATGGCCGTGTTCAAAACTATCTACGGGGTGAAGTTCTTATAACTCAGGAATGGTTACAAAATATGGGTATACACGATGATTCTTAATCCGTGATCAGGAATCGTTTTTTCTAACTCAGTAATTGATGGGGATTACTTTAAAGTAGTAATTACGTGAAAACAAATTTATTTATTTTTTAGCCATGTTTTAATTTCGAATTAAATTTTATCCTAAAATCCTTGTCACTGTACTACTAAGGACCGTATCTAAATGTAAGTAGACAACTTTAGGGCCCTATAAATACGTATACTCAACTTTATATAACAAAAACTGTTCAGTATATTATGAACCATATTAATGGGTATGATTTAAGGTCAGAAACAATATGTCATTCCTTTAAAATCAATGAGATGGATCTGATTAACTTAGATACACGGAAAATAATTTTGGACGACTGGTGTAAAATTAAGGGCATAACAATAAGAAAGCTCGTTAAAAAGTATAAGTTCACTTCTGCAGGCATACACAAACCGATAAATAAGTTCGCCAACACTTTAACTTTAGAATATCTGCCCAAGAGTGGAAGAAAACAGGAACCATGGGACGCAGCGTTGCATAAGAAAGTAGTACGAATATTTTTACAAAATCCACTTTCTGTCCAATGCTACCAAAAAAGCGAAAACTCCGTCTTTTATGATACAAAAAATTAAAAAGAGACGTAATCTAAAGACATATAAAAAACAGAAACAACCTAAAAGCTATGAAAAAAAGTCGTATCGGTTAGAAAACGGACAAGTAAACTGTATGAGCATGTGCTGACTAAGAAAAAGCAATGTATTATCATGGACGACGAAATGTACTGCAAACTAGATTTAAAAACCACCTCTGGACCTTAGTATTGTACCATGCCCACTGGAAAAATTCTCTCTAATCAAGATACAGCCATCAGTGTTGAAAAAATTGGTAAATAATACTCGTATGGCAAGCAATTTGTCAACGTAGCATGCGTTTAAATTTTTTTTTCACCACAGGTAGTTTAAACCCTGAAGTATACCAAGAAGAGTATTTAAAAAATAAGACTGCTGCCTCTCATTAAAAAGCATAGTATGCCTACTTTATTTTTGCCTGATTTGGCGTCATGCTATTACTCGAAAGCCACCCTTGTATGGCATAAAACAAACAAGGTTGATATAGTCGAAAAAGACATGAATCCCTCCAAGTGCCCTGAAGTACCCCCAATCGAAAGCCAAGAGGCTTTTATGAAGCGGCACCTTCAAAAAATGCCAGAGCTGCAACATCAGCCGACGACTTAAAATAAAAGTGGAACAGGGTGTCAGGAAATATAGCAAATGTTGTCGTCCAAAATCGAATGAAGGACATCCAGAAGAAAGTAAGATTGACGGCTAAATAGGGGTCCTATGGCAGTCTCTTTAGAACATAGTTCTAGAAAAAGTGTTACATTTTAATTTATTTTTTGTTTTATTTCAAAATATTACTTAATATTAAAGTTGTGTCACTTTTATCTTGTCTACTTATAATTCGATACGGTCCTTACCATATCGTATTTAATGAGGTTGTATTGTAATCTCTTTACGAAGTTATTAAATTAGCAATTGTCAATTTATGAGTAAACCTTGCCCATGACATTAATAAATAATAATAAATAAATAAATATCTGGGACATCTTACACAAATCGACCTAGTCCCACGGTAAGCTCAATTACGGCTTGTGATGTGGGTACCAGGCGACGATATATATAATAGATAGATACATACAGATACTTAAATACATAGACAGCCATGACCAAGGAACAAATATTTGTGATAAATAAATACACAAATAATGCCCTCGCCGGGATTCGAACCCGGAACCTCCAGCTTCGTAGGCAGGGTCACTACCAACTAGGCTACGGAGGCTGACAATCACTTGATGATTGTCAATCACTTTTGTCATACGCATAATAAACAAAGTCATAGTCACGGATATTGAATGAGAAAATAATAATTATTCACCAAAAGTCATGACTCCAGCACATCCGTACTCAAACATAGAGCGTTACGATACTGTACGTTTGTCAATACAAACGAATAGCACAAGGCGAACCCAACAGTTAATTCACAAACTTCATCCAAACATTCCGATCCCCGGACACAATTTAATAAATCCCATGCACCAAAAATCTTCGCGACTTCGGACAGTTTACAGTGCCACAACATGCTTGAGCACCCAGACGACCCTGTCATCATCCTGACGATCTGGATCAACAAATCTCAAGATTCTTTGCTGAAGAAGGTTTCGAGTGAATCAATCCAATCACAGGAACAATCAAGCTGAACTGTGTCAAGAACAACACGGTGGAAATTTTGAACACTTGATAAATTATGTTTAAAATAATGTTTTTTGTTTTAGTTGGTCAGGTATGCAGTTTTATTATTTTTATTTCATTATTAAATTGTACTGTATGAAAACAAATTGCTTTACTTGCTCAAGATTTTGCCATGTTTAGGTAACGCATGTTAACATAATCTCCTATCAATTATGTTCATCGTTATTAGTGTTGCACTGATAACATAATGAGTAGACGACTTTATTGACATAAGATCCGTCAAATTCCCGTTTCCCGCCATACTGATGGCACGTGACGTATCGTAGTTAAACTTTATACCGTTGGATGACCATGTATTAAGTGGTAATTTGTTTTAATTAGGTTTTCACTTTTAATTAATTAAACAGTGAAGAAATAACTTGAGACCTCGACGAATAAGTTTAATTTTGGCTAAATTTTAATGTTTTTCTACTCCTGATCACAGATTAAGAATCATCGTGTATATATAGATGAAGAAAATGATGAAATAATTCGAGGACTTTGGACATTACATGATGAAAATCAAGAAACAATTACGGAAGGCACAACGCAAAACAAAGAAAATAGCAGACAGGAAGAAGATCATGTTGGAAAAGTCAATGAAGGTCGAGTAGGAGACAAAGTGGGAAGAATTGAGAGAAATAGTAGTATGAACAACGCTCGAGAAGGAGGAATATCAGAAATATAGAGAATTCTCCAGAAAATAAAAAATAAAAATAAATAAATGGAAGAAGGCGATAGAAGAAGAAATAAAATTACTTGAAGAAAATAAGATGTGGTCATTTGTGGATGAAAAGGAAGCTAAAGAAAGAAGATTAGTTACGAGCAAGTGGATCTTCACAGTAAAATCTGATGGTAGATATAAAGCTAAACTAGTTGCCAGAGGTTTTCAGCAAAAATACAAAATAGATTATGACGAGACGTACAGTCCGGTAGTTATTAGTTCGTCTTTAAGAATTTTACTATCAATTGCCGCAGCAAAACGGTTAAAAATAAAACAGTTTGATGTGAAAACAGCTTTATTACATGGATATTTGAAAGAATGTATATACATGAAGGTACCCAAAGGATACAGCAACAAAGAAGAAAAAGACAAGAAGCAACAGAGCTTATAATATATGGCTTAAAACAAGCTCCACTCATGTGGAATATCAAGTTTACGGATTTCTTAACGAAGATGGGTTTTAAAGAAATGAAACTTGATCAATGCATTTTTGGCATGGAGGGTGAAAGGAAAATTATACTTGCGGTATACCTATGTCGATGATGGATTAGTGCCTGGAGAAAAAGAAGAGGATCTGGTGCATATAATAACAATCAAAAAGGTTTTTGAACTAAGAGTTTTAGATGAACTGAAATGAAGTTTTAGTGACAAATTATATTGATTTGGATATAAAACAAGATGAAAGCGGGATTTAAGTTTTTCAGAACACATATAGTGAGAAGATCATTAAGAAATCCAACCCGAATAATGCTAAAAATGTAAATGGATTGTTGGCAATCCTGATAGAACAACATCCGTCCATTAAAGTTGATACGAAGTCTCATGAGCTTTACCGCGAGATGATAGGGTCATTGTTATATCTTTCGAATAAAACACGACCAGATATTAGCTTTCATGTGGGTTATTGTTCGAGACATCAAAATTCACAAAATTTAAATGATTTGAATAATGCTAAAACAATTTTAAGATTTTTGAAAGGATCAACAGATGAAGGGGTTCATTTTTCTAAAGATGATAAGATACTTAGGGGTTATTGTGACTCAGATTTTGCAGGAGATCCAGACACAAGGTGCAGCACTTTTGGTTTTGTGATTTGGCTGAATGGTGGACCAGTAGCATTGAGTTTGTGAAAATAATCGGTAGTTGCTTTGAGCAGTACGGAAGCGGAATTTATATCAGCAGCAGAATGCTGTAAAGAACTACTGTTCATAAGAGATCTGGTGTTGGAGATAACAAAAGTGGAGTACAAACAAATTTTCGGAAAATATGGGGCTTTTTCTTTTTTTGTAACCAGTGATCAGTTATTTGAATTCCCCCTAGCGGGATTTCGCGTATAAAAAAATTACGGGTGTAACTATAAAAATTTGTTTAACACTCTTGTATTATACACACCAGAGCATATTTTTATGAAACAGAAATATGGCAATATAATTAAAGTTTATTTTTCAAGTTACTATAGGAGATCCGCCGGGAGGATCCAAAAAACCGATCACTGTTTATAACTGTCGTAGTATGTAAGTTTTTTATAGGGTGTGTGAATGTATACTGAAAGAAGACTTAAGGATTCTAGAACAAAATAAAGTAAGAATTAAGGGGGTGGTTAATAATGATTCACTTAAGAGGAGAGGGTGTGTGTAAAAGTAATTGAATCATTATTCATCAATCATTACGAAACAAACCTTATTCTAAAAATTAAAAGTTAGGTCAGAGAGTTTATTCGTTGTAATATTTGCATTGTTTTCTGACAATATCCTTAAGTACTCTTTTTCTTTCTAAATGTATACTTATTTAATTTGTGATAAAGGCATAATTTTATTGCACGTGTTTGATGACTGAAGATTGATTTATAGAGTGGGAGAAAACAGTAAAATTATTAGAGGAGATTGTCGTATCGAGTGGGAGAATAATAAAAGTCGTAAAGAAGTTTTATATTGTATGTCTTAATAATTGAGGTTGACGTATCGAGTGGGAGAGAAATAAAAGATGAGAAGAGAAATATAAGAGCGGCAACTTGCAAGTCCTTCGGAGCAAAATGTGTGTAGTGTACATTTTTCGTATCGTACACGCAAAATGTACACTACACGCAAAATGTAACAACTGGTAGAATGTACAAAACGCAAAATGTGCACAAGATAAAACGTATAATAAGCGGAACGTACGGAACTCACATTGTACAATAGCATAATGTACAAATCTGAAAATGCGCACTACTAGCAAAATGTACAATACGCAAATTGTTCAATATGCAGATGGAGTTGTAAGCAAAATGTAATTTTTTTTACCCTTTACTGCCCCATACAACACTGCTGGGTTAACTCCTTTACCCCTTAACCTCCTCCTTAAGAATCCCAGTAATTACAGATGTGGTTAGGGATATGTCCTAACAATTTGTTTCCGCAAACTTGTGTTTCGGTAGGGTTGAATCGGGGGGTGCAGGGCTGGTTCCTCCTCGTGGTGCACCATGGGAGGGGGAGGATATAGCCGCTCAGTTGCGCGCTTGCTATCTTCCCTCTGCGAATACCAGTCACAGGCGGTAGCAGTTGAGTCCTATGTGGATTCCTGCGAGGGCTTAAATGCCGAGTTTTGGTGAAGGCCATGTGGGCCTAGTGGTGGCCTAGACACCAGTGAGGGGCCTTCGGGCAAATACGGGAGAGGGCATACCGAGTGGTGACGGAACCGGCGGGGCAGGACTCTGCTGGGCACTCCGGTGGTGAAATAAATCATCGGACACCGGAGTCCGGTGTCCGATGATTTATTTCACCCCCGTCGGTGGAGGAGACCGAGGAGGGAATGGCGGAGCATGACTAGGGGGGGCACTTTCGTGGTGATGTGTTCGTGGTTAAGCCGTGCCGTGCCGTAAGTACAAATGATAATATTTAATCTAAGATTCTGTGAAGTAGGTACTGAACTTCTGATATCTCACCGACTTCACTTCAAATACTCTGTAGCAAGAATTAATTTCTACAAATTACTGGCACTTGATAATAGTCAAAGGTGACACATATCTACTCTGTCATTTTAATTAATGTCGATAGTTGAAGAAGATTATTCACCGATAATAGAAAAAACCAGAAGGGCAATCCGACTTTGCTGCTTAATGGCTACCGTAACAATAGGCGAAGCAAGCGTTCAAACAAAAACGGTACTATACTATAGCAATGCGTGAGTAGAGAGATGTGCATCGCATATCTCACCTCCGACTCCAATTACACAGTTTTACGGCAGTCGCCGCATGTATGTGACTCCGATGAAATTGTAAATCAAATCTTTATAACTATAAATGAAGTAAAAAAAAAGCCTGCGAGGAGAAGGGAGGCATCCAGCAAATTCTCCAAGACAACTTTTCTAAGATTTTTCCACCTGGCCTATGCACCAACGTTTGCCTCAAAAAGAGACACTATTCGTATTACAGGTCAATTAAGAAGTACCTTAACGCTAAAAAGGTTGGCAGGTAATTTATTAAATGGGTTATAGTTCGGGAAATATTATTTGACCGACTCTTATCTCACTTACGACCTTTTGTTTTGCGTCATTAACAATAGAAAAGTGCTCGACTGCTGATTGTCTAGTAAGTATTAACCAAAACAAAAGGTTGTAAGTAAGATAACAATCGGTCAAATTATATTTCTCGAACTAAACTCACGTAATTTTAGTCGATAATTAATAATGCTTATTATATGTATTGCTAAATACGTGTCAAAATGGATGGTGAATAAAGTCGAGCAATTCAACAAATTAGGACAGAAGAAACTGACGTCTACAAATTAGGACGGAAGAAACTGACATGACTATACATGCGCATTTTAAAAGAACGTCAAGTTTCAGCTTGCGAATGGGTACTCAGATTATGCCATTTAAGTATGCGTGACAGCTGGATAAAAGCAGTCTTTGTTAATACTCGTAAACCGGAGTAAAGATATAGTCTTGAAGTTTAATGAAGTTGGGTCTAGCGGCAGGTTATTGTGCCAATATATTCGAACGATATGATAAGCGACCAGCAGTGAACCCCGACTATGATTTCAACATGTGTCTTCAAACTCTATAGTTTGCGATGTTGGCCTAAGTGTTAGGAGAATTCAATATTACCAGAGATGTGATCCTCACTAACGAAGAAAGGTTAAGATAAACAAAAATGCCTACTTAGCAACTCGAAAATACCTTTGCGCAAGTACACGCATTTCAGATACTGGAACTGGCAGAGCCCATGGAACTAGACCGTGAAGAAGAAGTTCCATGTTTGCCAATGAATGAAGACCAGTTCATTAGGCACACGGCACAACAGTCTATGAATGCTGGACAAAATTATTTTTTTACAATAGTTACCCAATCCATACGAAATCAAATTAATGTCAGGTACCGAAGAACGTTTAAAAATATTTTTTACAGGTAGAGCTGGTGTGGGCAAGATTTTTGTAATTAAGTTAATACAAGACCAAATTAACAGGTGCTATGCGAAGGATGCAGTTAAAGTATACGCACTAAAAGGAGTTGCAGCTCGATTAATAAATGGAGCTACGATATACAGTACTTCAAAATTTCCTGTATAGTAAGACGGTCGAATAACAGGTATGTCGCCCCTATCTAGAAACTACAAGTATTTGCGAATAATGAGGCAACAATGGCAACAGACGGAATCGAAATTTCTATGGTGTCATAACAGATGTTGTGCATGATGGACGCCCGATTAAGGCAAATAAGAACTGTGAACATGCGTTATTTGGAGGAGTAAATGTATTTCTCTTTGGTGATCTTTTAAAACTGCCTCCTATCAAACGATCAGGAACATATGTGTTCATGTTCAAACAGCCAGATTATCTCTAACCAACAGCACATCACTGATGTCGAAGATTCTATTGTTCAGTATAAAATTGCATCCCAAGTAAAAACATAAAAAGATGAGTAAAATCACAATTTTACAAAGCGAATTATAACTCGTTCACCTCACTCGACGACATTTTTGCGAAATTAAAAGCAGAATCTCCATCTCGTATATATTCTGTGATCTCGTATCAATTATGCGCAGGCATTTTACTCAATATTTACTACAAAGTACAGACCGAAACCCCTACATTATTTTTATTACGCATTAATATAAAAGTACTAACCGAAGAAGCCGTGTATTCTATTATTCTCCAAAGTTGCTACAGTACTTATTTCACAAATACGCTGAGGATTTAGACAAACCACCATCCACTCGTTATAATTATACAATTTTTACCAGTTTGTCAAAAGAACTTGATTAAAAAGACACCAATGACGAATGATGTATTTGACGTCACCGGAATCAAATAAAAAAAAATCGAATAGGTACGATGCGCCCATAATTAAGACGAGCAATTTCACAAATTAGGATAGAAGAAACTGACGTCTATAAATTAGGACAGAAGAAACTGATGTGACTATGCATGCGCATATTAAAAGAACGTCAAGTTTCACCATCATCGTCTTCTGTAGATTCTGAGTCGCTTTCAAGTGTAAGTGAAGACGTACTCACATCGTGTGATCGAGACACCTAATAGATTGTTCAAGAAGAGAGTAAAACAGGCCATTATGACATTTATGACATGAGATATAGATGAAGTTAGAGTGTCAATATGGCTGTTTAGTCCCGCATCCTACCAGTATGGAAGGTACGATTTTGATCAAAAGGTTAAGAAACTAATTACAGTAGCATTTTAACATAGTACGTAGTCATCGACAGAAGTCTTATCGCTTGCTCAGCATAGTCAGTCGCATCTGATCTCCATCTATATTGCAAGTACTTATAGGTACGTCTGTGTTGCTGGAGCACTCGCTATGCCATGTGCCCACTCATACAAAACTGATCCCGGATCATCTACCAGTATGGAAGCTACCATTTTGATTAAAATGTTAAGAAATTAATTAAGTACTGTAGCATACGTTTTAACATAGTAGGTAGTCATCGACAGAAGTCTTATCGCTCGCTTAGCATAGTCAGTCGCTTTTTATCTTGAAAAGCTGGCGAATTATCATCCGATCTGATCAGCGTGTATTTGCAAGTATAGGTTCGTATGTGTTGCAGGACCACTCGCTATGCTATGTGCCAACTCCTACAAAATTAATCCCGGGTCATCTACCACTATAGCTATAATTTTGATTTACATGTTAAAAAATGTATAAAGTAACTGTAGCATACGTTTTAACATAGTAGGTAGTCATCGACAGAAGTCTTATCGCTCGCTTAGCATAGTCAGTCGCTTTTTGTCTTGAAAAGCTGGTGAATTATCATCCCATCTGATCAGCGCGTATTTGCAAGTATAGGTACGTATGTGTTGCAGGACCACTCGCTATGCCATGTACCAACTCCTACAAAAATAACCCCGGTCATCTACCAATATGGAAGCTATCATTTTGATTAAAATGTTAAGAAATTAATTAAGTACTGCAGCATACGTTTTAACATAGTAGGTAGTCATCGACAGAAGTCTTATCGCTCGCTCAGCATAGTCAGTCGCTTTTTGTCTTAAAAAGCTGGTGATTTCTCATCCGATCTGATCAGCGTGTATTTGCAAGTATAGGTACATATGTGTTGCAGGACCACTCGCTATGCTATGTGCCAACTCCTACAAAAATAATCCCGGGTCATCTACCACTATGCAAGCTATCATTTTTATTAAAATGTTAAGAAATTAATTAAGTACTGTAGCATACGTTTTAACATAGAAGGTAGTCATCGACAGAAGTCTTATCGCTCGCTCAGCATACCAGTCAGCGTAGCAGTTAGGTTTTTTATAATATGTTTACTTGTTTTGTATTGTTTTTGTATGTTTTATTGTATTTTAGTTTTATAACCATATTACAAATTACCTAACCTAAGAGAAAGATTGAATAAAGGACATACTTAATACATATATTATTATTAGTATATAAAAAAACCGCTGAGAGTGACAGACGTACGTTTGTAACTATTTTGCTATATATTTATTTTTATATGCGTTTTGCGTTTTAAAATGGCAATAAGACCCATTCAGTGACCTGAATAGTGACGAAAATATGTTGCCGGCACGCTTGCGGGACATCCTGCCCCGCCCACGGCTCCCGCTGCCGGTGGTGTAGTGATTAAAGCGGCTGGATGACTCGATACTTGATCGGCATCGCCTGGAGGCTCTCCCTGTTCATGCGGCCTCCGCTTCGGCACGGGACCCGTTCGCCACATTTTGACATTCAATGTCACACATATTGGCAAGACGCGTATAATTAGAAGTACATAATAAAGATGCAAACGAGAAGTCGAACAAGAGCGGAAACCACCAACTAGTGATGTGTCATTACCGGTAATTTACTCACCACAGTATGGGGAATATTCCCAATAGGAAACTTTCCCCATAGTAAGATTGGGAATTTGCCGGGAACGATCCATCACTACCACCAACGCACGACCTCCACCTTCGCCCGCCTTGCCCAGCTCTCCGTCCACATTGTCGTCGGACGATGAATTCGCTACGGCGCCCGAGCGGCTAGATGACTGGATACTTGATGGGCTTCGCCTGGAGGCTCTCCCTGTTCATGCGGCCTCCGCTTCGGCGCGGGACCTGCCCGCCACATTTTGACATTCAATGTCACACATATCGGCAAGACGCGTATAATTAGAAGTACATAATAAAGATGCAAATGAGAATTCGAACAAGAGCGGAAACCACCAACGCATAACCTCCACCTTCGCCCGCCTTGTCCAGCTCTCCGTCCACATTGTCGTCGGGCGATGAATTCGCTACGGCGCCCGACACAGACGAATCCAGCGACGAGGGCGGCCACCGCTGCCGGCACGCTTGGGGCCCGCGGGACATTCTGCCCCGCCCACGGCTCCCACTGCCGGTGATGTAGTGCGACGCATGCAATGGTCTCAAACCATGAATGAGAACGTCATGCGCGCCTACTACGGGGCTACAGAGGGAAGAACTAACCTATCCGCTTATCGTGTCCGGATGCTTCCTCTGTTTCAGGCCCTTGAAGCGACCATGAATGTGACTGCGCAGCGATTCCCGGATCAAGAGCGAGCCATCCAACGGTTAAAGCGGCTAGATGACTCGATACTTGATCGGCTTCGCCTGGAGGGCCCGCCCGCCACACCGCCAGATCCGGTGCCGCTCCCGACCTGGCACCGAGGCAAGTTTTGCTCGAGTCAAGTTTCCGGACTCTGACCGTGCACCTAGGACCGCCGGAGGTGTCCCCGCATGGCAGGTGCGGATCGAGCGTCGTATCGACACGTTTAGGACTCTCTTTGCAATGCTGATCTGCTTCAGGAGGGGAAACAACCGCCTTCGAGTAATGCGCTTTTTGAACCAAGCGTTCACGGGAACGGGTATTGCACCCCGTGACTACATGGCTAACCCCTCACAGAGCGCATCGACTTTCTGAAGCAGAAAGTTTATGCATGTGCAAACCGTATTCGCCGCTACAGAGAGCGTGTGAATCGATTCCAGCAGAATCGCCTTTTCCAGAGTGACCAAAGGAAGGTTTACCGAAAGTGGTAAGAAACCGACTACCGTGTGTCCAACGCGCGGTTGCCGGATGCTACTGTTTCATTGTTTTCACATTGTTTCGAACAATGTTTTGGCTCCTGCTCAAAATGGATGTAGGGTTGGGCCCCTTGGTACTAAAGAGCTCCTCCTCATCGACATGACCATTTGCCAGCAAACAAACCGCCGGCGTAACAAAGGGGCGGTCTCCACCACTAGGATTGACTACAAGAAGGAAGAATGATTCGGTGCCTCATTCATGGTTGAAGAGGGTCTTGGATCTGTATAAAGTTCATGCAGCTTTAAGGTTCTTTCTCGGCGCGTGTATGGGGCAGTGGACCACAGTCCTTCGTCAACCAAAAGGCGGAGATGGCCCTTCTGGCCCGTAGGACTTCATAAGGATCGAGCGAGGAATATTCCAGGGTGACAGTCTGAGTCCCTTATGGTTCTGCCTAGCTCTGAATCCACTCAGCACACTGCTGAAGGATTCGGGACTAGGTTGCCCGGCTTCGGGTGTAGTGATTTCTCACCTTCTGTACATGGATGATCTCAAATTATTTGCGCCAAATAGTCAAGACTTGTTGGAGCTACTGCGAACCACGGAAGTTTTCAGTAGTGCCATCAAAATTGAATTTGGTGTCGATAAGTGTGCGGTTATGCATGTGCAGCGGGGGAAAGTAGTAAATTCAACAAATTTACAGCTTTCAGAGACAATGTCGTTCAGATCTATCTCGGAAGCAGAAACCTATAAATACCTTGGTATGTCACAGTCATTGTGTATTGAAGATATGGGAATTAGACAGGTGGTGAAGGAGCGCTGTTTCAGCCGCCTCACAAAAGTACTTAACAGTCTTTTGTCAGGGGGCAACAAAGTGCACGCCTTCAACGCCTGGGTAATACCCATACTCACATACTCCTTTGGTGTACTACGGTGGACTCAGACCGAGCTGGACGCCCTGGATCAAAGAGTTCGTACACTGCTTACCGCAAATCGCACTCAAGCATATTGTTTCCGGTTGTTCTCAGATTGTTAACACCGAGTTGCACAGACACAACCTCGTAGCCAGGATTATACACCAGCAGCTTGCTCTTCAATACGGCCTTGTGGGCTTCGAAGTGCCGTACTATAAGTACACACCTGCGGCAGTTCTCGAGAATGGTCGTGTCACGCTCTATTGGGATCGATCTATAGGGATCGATTTAGAACTATTGTTGCCAATAAGCCTGATATCATGCTGATAAATCGATCGCAACGCCGGGAAATGCTCATCGACATCACCATCCCCCATGACGAGAACCTCGTGAAGGCCGAGAAGGACAAAGCCAGTAAGTATCTTGACTTGGCTCACGAGGTAACCGACATGTGGGAGGTTAATTCGGCGATCATTGTACCGATAGTTGTTTCTGCGAACGGTCTCATAGTGAAGAGCCTCAATCAACACCTCCAGAGGCTCTCGCTAGGTGGTTGGATCAAGGGTCAGATGCAGAAGGCGGTAATCCTGGACACGGCGCACATAGTCCGGCGGTTCCTCTCCCTGTAGCCCTAACCACCGGCAGCTTGGGCCCGCCTCGTTGCCGGCGGCACTCTAGGTTAGGTTTTTTTATAGTATGTTTATATGTTTTGTATTGATTTTGTATGTTTTATTGTATTTTATTTTTATAACCATATTATAAACTACCTAACTTAAGAAGAAATATGAATAAAGAGAATACATATATAATAACTATGCATATATAATATATTTGTCTTATAGGTCCACATCTGTACATACAATTGTTAAAGGATTCAGATTAGAAATAACAATGGCTGGCAACAATGAGTCTAAGGAATACAGAGATAAAAATGTATTAGAACAAAATTCTGTGTGGCAATATTTCTTAAGGAGCACTGATGGAATACGGGCTAAATGCAAGATATGCCATAAGATATTGAAAAACTCGAGTTCAACAAGTCCGTTGCAAAACCATTTAAAAATTCACTCGATCAATCTGAAACATCGAAAAGAACAAGCGTCAGAGACGAATACAGAATCCATAGATTCAACATCTCCGCCTCAAAAGCGCAGCTCCAGTGCAACAACTGACGATAACGTCGTTGAACTTCCGAAGAAAAAAACGAAACTAACACATTTTTATAAATCAGATGACCGTATGACCGTTTGGAGGTACACGTGTCAAAATTAGCTGCATTGGATGTGCTTTCATATCACGTTATTAGTACTTCCACCACACTCTAAAGCTGTTTTGGAAAAGTGGATTCAAACTGCCTAAATCACCTCATACGATTAAACAGATTATACTGGAACACAGCTCCGAAATGAAATTAAATCTCAAAGAACTACTAACACTAACAGAGGTACTAGCAATAGTGCTGGCCGTGCTGCATCCACGGCGGAGGACCTCAAACGCCGCAAATATGCAACCCTTGGCAGTGGCTATATGTTTGAGGCGTTTGGGGTCGAAACGCTGGGGCCTTGGGGACCCAATGCGCGTCGTCTTTACAGAGACATAGCCTCACGCGTAATCGATGCCACTGGTGATCAGAGGGCTGGTCAATATTTCGCTCAGCGAATAAGCATTGCCATACAACGTGGCAATGCGGCCAGCCTTCTGGGCACACTGCCCATTGGCAGCGATTTGGGTGAGATTTTTTATTTGTAGGTCCATTTCATTTATATGTTTTTTTTTTTATATTATTGATTATTTTATATAAGTAGTGTTAAATTAATTAGGTCATTGAATGTACTATTATGAAATAAATAAAATTTAATTCTAACACGGATGAAATCAGAACACTGCAGTTTTTCAGTTAGGACGAGTGGACTTGGACGAGTGGACTTCATCGTCACAGAACAGAACACCAGATACATGAACATCAACATACATTCCCCAGGACTTACCCAATGGTTTCAAAAACCTTGGATTGATAAAGATAAAAAATAAAGGCACTGCCGCAAATTTTGCACAATATGCTGAAAGAAATGCTAAATGAATTGCAACTGGATATAAATGATATAATATGTATCATAACTGACGGAGCCAGCGTCATGTGTGCATTGGAGCGACGAACGTCAATGTTTCAACAATTATGTTATGCGCATGGGATTCAACTTGCTGTTCTCGATGTACACGAAAAAAACACCCGCCGTTCCAGCAGTACGCGAAAAACTTTCTGAAATAGACGCCGAATGTGTAACGAGGACCGACGTGACAGACTCCAATAGCGAGTATGAAACCCTAGGTACAACTTGAAGAAGAAGGCCATGCGTTGAACATGAAAGATCTGAACCACTACAACTTCCTGACACGTATACAGAACTTAACAGTAGGTACTTAATATAATATTTGAGCATTTTCATCGTTTTTCAAATAAAAAAAACACTCGGTGTACTTACTTATGCCGAACACCTAAACATATATTACCAATAAAAAATACTTTCTTCACTTACGTTATTACTTACTTAGCTTTATAAACATGATATTATAACTTAGTCAACCAAGCGCCTGAAAATACCTAACAAGCAATGTCACAGCCTACAAAACTATCATTGCACATTACATAACATTTATCACTTCATACCAGTGACTATGGAGACTACAGGCAAACTCGCTTTTCTAGGGAGATTGGGGATCGTTGCCGCGAGTGGGGCTGCGAGTCTCGCTCTTGGTCGTACCTGGTTCAGCAGGTGACCTTGAGGTGAGATGGTGACCTTTGAGCTGGGTACGATTCAGGGAGGGTTATTTTAAGCTACAATGTGTATTTCATCAACTTTGTCACATCATTACATGAGTCAGGATCTAGTGGGGAACTCAGCGGAAGAATGAATTTTATACTGTAAATCCCAGTTTGATTTCAACAAGCCAGGAAATGTTGGAGACAATACAATTGTCAGTTATATGTTTCGCTTGAAAGCATCCACAATGACAATCTAGAAAACCAGCAAACCAAGTTATAACTAATCCAGTCAGATAAATCTAGCCGTATTTGCTCAGTATGTATCGCGGTTCAATATCGCCAGCGAAGAAGAAATTAATTAGAATTTGACAAGAGGTGAACCCATCAAGAGCTCCAGGAGCCACGATCTTCGTCGACGTCTGCAGAATTAAAGTGTAGCTGTTTAACTTTAAGAAATTTGAATAAAATATAACCATAATTATATGTACGGCGTGCGACTTGCATGTTTTATTTGTTCGTAGAAGGTATGAATCAAAAACACAGCAGTGCTGAAAAATATAAAAAGTAGGCATAAAATATGATTTCGAAACTATCTTTAACAAATTCAAATAACCATAATTATAAGTATGGCGTGCGCCTTTCATGTTTTATTTGTTCGTAGAAGGTATGAATCAAAAACACATCAGTGCTGAAAAATATAACAACTTAATGGAGAACGTGTTAAACGGTATTAGCGAATCGGGTCATAATATTGGTCAACAAATAACGGTTTTACCTATTCGCCATCAACAGGCATCCGCAAAAAAAAAATCAGAATTATCTTCAAGAGGCATTCACATTATTTATTTGCGTCTACAGTATAGCAGTGTAGCTGTTGTGCTGAAATCGCTTCTTATCGACTACTTAGGATATAGTCACTCCGTAATCATGAGATTTGGATTAAATTATAATAATTTATGCTATAATGGCATACAAATAAAAAAAACCTTACACTCTGGGCGCGGAAAGCTAGCAGGCTTATTTCCTCATGAGCATGTTTCTCTTGAAAGCATCCACAATGACAATCTAGAAAACCAAATGCGGTCAGATAAATCGTGCCGTAGTTGCGTAGTATGTACTGTAAAGGTATTAAACCTTTACAGTCTATTTCACATGACGAAGGGGGCTGACATGATATAGAATTCAACTTTAGAATGATTGCCGTCTCTGTCATGTAGAAGAATCTAGATAGGGGTTCAGTGGAAAGTAGACAGGTTTCATGTGAAGAGCTATAATTTGTATTGCTATAATATAGAAAAAAAAGTATAATATAAAAGTACTATCGAGGAAGCCCAATTGTTTGATTATTCGCTGAAGTCCACCCACATATTGGTGGAGGTGCGGGGTATCACTGTTTAATATCGCCAGCGAAGAAGAAATTAATTTGAATTTGACAATAGCAGAATCCATCAAGAGCTCCAGAAGCCACGATCTCCGTCGGCGTCTGCAGAATTTAAGTGTAGCTGTTTAACTTTAAGAAATTCGAATAAAATATAACCATAATTATAAGTATGGCGTGCGACTTTCATGTTTTATTTGTTCGTAGAAGGTCTGAATCAAAAACACGCTAGTGCTAAAAATATAAAAAATAGGCATAAAATATGATTTCGAAACTATCATCAAGAGGCATTCACACTCTTTATCTGCGCCTACAGTATAGAAGTGTAGCGTGATTTGGATAAAATTATGAATATTTATGCTACAATAGCATAAAAACAAAAAAATATATAATTACTTAAATTAACTCTCAGACACGAACTTGACGGCCGTGTGGTGACGGCAGTAAGAATACATACATTTGTCGCAACTCAACTCCTCCTGCGGTTGTTCGTAGAAGGTATGATCGAAAGAATAAAGTGCCCGTGGCGCCAGGCCTGATTACAAAGTGTGTAGAGAATAACCAAATAGATGATTGGTATAAACTTTTTATAATTTCATTCAATACCCTTCATGTCAAAAAATATGAGGCAATTTCCTTGGCGCATAAAATCCATTAATTACTATTGTCTTTCGCACATAGCTCCACAGTTTTATTTAAATACTTAGGTGCGCCTCACCCACCTACAACATAATTAAGTTAATTGAAAATAAAATCGATCTTTAAAGTGCCGCTCGCCTTCTATTCACGAGTGACGCCAGATACTCCTCGGCACTTACGATCCAAACATCTCCCGGCTCCTGCAATACCATACCAGTTAGACCCATCCACAACTGACCGCCTGCTTTCGAAACGGAGCGATGAACGTCATTGACGTTCGAGTAACTCAGGTGAGTCACCTGTTCCCTTTATAAATTTATAAATTTCATGTTTTCAGGCAAAAACAATTCTCAAATTGTTCCACTTTTCTTTGTGCTAACCTGATTGCCCTTTCCAAAAAGAACGGAGCGGGAGGCCTATTGCTGTTGAGTCAATTGCTTTAGTAAAAGAATTCCAAATACCCATTCATCAACTTGCAATTTCTTAGCCACTGCTATCCTGCATTATCCTTCGGAGCATTTACCGGAAATTTATTTTGTGTACGGATTTTGTGATGGCAACTCGCTCCAGACAGTCACTGAGTACCGAAGAAGATACCCAAATTGCCGTATACAACACCATTCGACTTTTGTGGATATCCACAGACAGTTTCGGGAAAAAGGGCTTGGAAAGATTCACAGGGAAATAGCGATAAATTTACGATGTACAAACAGTAAATCGAATCATGAATTTGATTACCGAAGATCCAACGTTATAGTCTAAAACTGTACGACGAAGAGTCAATGTTATTTACAGGCATGTACCTATTCAAGCTGTGGAAAAGGTACAGCCTTTATACTTTTCACTACAGAAAAGTGCAAGGATTGATAATTAATGATGGACTAACTAGTTGCCTTTTGCCAACGGACGAACCGGAAAATAGTAGACCCTGTACTTCTGAACAAAATATTGTGGTCCGACGAGTCGCTGCTTACGAGAGAAGGAGGAATACTTACTATACTAGTCATCATCAGGGACCGCAACTTTGGTGCCGATGATAGACGTATGACGTCAAGCTAAATACAGAGTATTGTTATCTAGATTTTATACACACAGGGCTGATTTTTCAATCCTCAGTTAAAAGTATCCGTCAGTTAAAAGTATTACCATCCTTATCGCTGGTCATCAGTCAAAAAAGGATAGAGCTAACATTTATTTGACAGTTACTGTTATCTGGGGATTGAAAAATCAGTACTTAATCAAATAACAACTTATTAGCCTCTTTAGTTTAGTGATATTAAAACTTGAGTTAAGAGTTTTTCCACGTACTTCTTTTCTGGTCTTTGTCATGTTAAAACCAAGATTGTGGGAAATGACAACGAATTTCTGTCTAATTATTTTTCATTGGTAAAATATAATTGAATTGTTAACTTGAACTTGTTTCGCTATGGAAACCCGCTCCTGCTGTGACCAATATTTAACAGGAAAAGCAAGTAATATAGAGAAACATCTGAAAACAAAAAAGCATATAGAACGAGAAGGAGGAAAAATTACACAGCATGATTTCAATATGGATTTAACAAAATTTATGATATCTTCGAATATACCCTGGAATCAATTAAAAAATAAGTCTTTTCCAATTTTATTGAAAAATGCATTAGCGGAAAAAATGCAAATAATATGAGTATACCGTCAGAAGAGAACTTAAGGTGTACTTTTTTACCAAAAACATTTCAAAAGACTTTTATACGGCAAGATATTGGTAATTCATATATTTACGTAAGTTGGATGAGACACAAGACAGACTGCAGCAAAAAATTGCAAATGTGATTGTTGGAGCTCTTAAGGAAACCAACGCGAGCAAACTACTCCTTATCGCTTGTCAAGTTCTAGCCAAAACCAATAATATTACTATTAAAGAATTAGTGAATAACTCGTTAAACAAACTGTTTGAAAGTGATACTTATCATGAAAGAGTGGCATTGTTTCTCACTGATGGAGCTCCGTATATGTTAAAAGCAGGCCGCTCACTAAACGACATTTTCCCAAATATGACACATGTAACATGTGTAGCCCACGGGCTAAACCATGTTGCAGAGAAAATTAGATAATTATACGCTGATGTTTTGACTTTGACTTTTTAATGAATTAATAGCAAATGTAAAAATAGCATATTTAAAATCGCCCTCAAAGATAAACTTTCAGCACACGTCGCTATCGTTTTGCTACGTTCCTGCTTCGCTGTTCCTTAACTTAGGTACATATTTTCTGCGTACTGTACCGACCTGGCTATTCCCTTTTCACTTCGATCGCACTTTGAAGGAGACAACCGAAAGTTTATTGAACGTATCCCTCAACTCAGAACAGTGGCATTTAGCATCCCTACCAATTCGAAATGGTGGCCTGGGCCTACGTCGCGCACGTGACGTGAGTCTCTCGGCATTCCTGGTTTCGGCGGCTGGAGTTATAGAACTCGTCTCTAATATTTTATCTTCAGATGGAGACACGGCTTTTATACCCTATGCCACCGATGCCAGATCAGTCTGGATGACCCTTAATCCCAGTGCGTCGTTACCAGAAAAACCTTTCCGCCAACGGTCCTGGGATGGGACGACATCAATGTCAAGCGAATTTTTGACTGCCTGATTGCAAATGCTGCTGGCGAGGATGTAGATGTAGCCAGGCTTAAATCCATTTCGAGACCTGAAAGTGGTGCTTGGTTACACGCTCTTCCCTCCCTTATAACGACTCACTTTGGGTGGCTGTTGCTCTCCGCCTGGGCTACGATGTTTGTCAACCTCATTTGTGCATCTGCGGTTCCATGGTGGGGAGCAACGATCACCACGGCTTGAGTTGTTGCCGATATAGGTTCCCACGGCATCACGCGCTCAATGATATTATCTGTAGGGCCTTAATTTCAGCAAACATCCCTTCGACTCTAGAACCGCCAGGCCTCAGCCGGTCCGATGGAAAAAGGCCCGACGGTTTAACGCTGGTGCCGTGGGAAAAAGGGAAGTGCATATAGTGGGACGCCTCGTGCGTAAGCAACTTCGCCGCCTCGCACCTGGGTCGCACAATTCATGCCGCAGGCGCGGCTGCTGAATTTCCTGCCTCAAAGAAATTACAAAAATACATGTCCGTTTCCAGCAGTAACTACATATTTATTCCTTTTACGGTAGAAACGACCGGGTGTTGGTGCACAGAAGCCAAAAAATTTATAAAGTTTATAAGGGAAGTGGGACGCCGCCTTCAAGAAAGAGGCCGTGACCCCCGCTCCGCTTTCCTGGTGCAGAGGCTTTCCATTGCAATACAACGCGGTAAGCGGTAACGCTGCGAGCGTAATGGGCACCTTTGCACCGGGAGCGTTGCGGGGGGCCTCTTTATACCGATATTGTTAATTTTATTTCTTGACACTTATTGTTTTAGATGATAAAGTTTCGAGGATGGGTTTGGAATATTGGATTGCCAGAAGTTTTACGGAAAGAGCTATTTTTAAAGTCATTGGCGACATTTCCATCAACAGAAATTAATTTAGATGAAGAATTGACCGTGACATTTGCTCCAGGTGCGGTTGTAGGAATTATGACCAGTGCGACACCAATTTTGGTAATTGGCGAGAGGTTCAAGAATCATTTTGCCCTGAATGTACGTGTGCATTTCACACCTTTTGTTAATATGTTGTTTTATTTACACGAAGAATAATATTTTTTGTTCTATTTACTCGAAGAATAATATTTTTTATTACAATTACATTACTGTAAAAAATCCAATAAAAATAATGCATGCATCGTTTTTTAATGTTAACATTTTTTTTAATGCAAATACCAAGCAATCTCAATATTTCATTATTAAGAATTGAGGTATTGCAATGTTATTAAAAGAACATCCTACATCGGACTAAACGTCATACAATACAATACAATACTCTTTATTGCACACCATAAAAACAGTAGAATAACAGGGTCCCGTTTTATAAAGTTACAAGTTACAATTTTACAGGCGTTTACTGGCAACACTTGCCCCGTTTTTTACAATTTGCGTTTTATAAAAGTACTATGTTACAATTTTACAAGTTACAGATACAAGTGCCTGTAGCTCAGCCATAGACAAAAATACAGGAGTTTAATAGTTTTAAACTCGTAATCGAACAAGTGTTTTATAAAAATATTGTAAATAACAAGTGTAGTTGTGGTAGACTTGTAACAAAAACTGACGTACGTCTTGAGGCCTGTAACCGCAACTACAAGTGAAATTTTCCCAGTTATTTCGTGTGCTACAGACGTTTGCTCGTAATACTGTTGAAATTATTCGCTTTCTGAGAGATTCTTCATAGTTTTGGCCAACCACCACGGACTCCGAAAACCGCAAACGACGATTTGTCTTTGTCACTTCTAACAAGGCGATATTAGAGTGAAAGAGAAAAATAATCGAAATTTGCGGATTTTCGAGTTTGCGGTAGGGCCGCTGACTATGACTACACTTTTTTACTTATGTCTGGAGCATAAGGTCTAAAGTTGTATATATTATTATATTTATTCCCTTGACTGTACCCCGATAGCGTTGACCGAGACTGTTTCAGCTCCTAATAAATTTGGACTTTCGGAGTCGGACACCGTACGACTTCACACAAAATTAGAACATCTCTCTCTTCGTTTTGTTCTGCGGCCCCACTGCGATTTTCGCAAATTTCGAGGATTTGTCTCTCTCACTTTAATGAAGCCTTCGTTGGAGTTACGGCGAAAAATCTTCGAAATTTACGTATTTTGAATTTCGCGGTAGTAGGGCTGATTTTCCATCAAAATAAACATACATAATCTGTGGATACGATTATTTATGTCAGTTTTTATTTTTAAATAGTGATGTCCGTCACGCCTGTAGATGTTACTTGTAATCGAGATTTACCATGGTTCATTACAATTGTAAATTTTTGTGTGTATTTATAAAACACCTGTAATAGTTCATAGTGCATTACAGGTTCCTGTAACCTGTACACTTGTAGCCTGTAACTTGTAACTTTATAAAACGGGACCCTGATATACAGTGTTACAAGTACAGGTATTACAATGACGTCACCGGCACCAAAGTTGCGATCCCTGGTCATCATAATTTGTTTAGAAGGAAATCCCTCCGCCCAAAAAAAATCATACTAGCACAACTATTCCGTAAACTTGTGGGTTGATAGTATTATTTGGAGCGATTCTCGAAGTGTCATGCTCGCTCCCTGTTTGTAAACTGCAGATAAAATTTAACTGTCATCAAAAACACGTGGTTTCTATATTTTGGGTTCTTCTGGCCAAGGGTGTTTGTTTATTACCAGTATATTAGTAAATAAATTATTCAAGAAGTTAAAA